>JADHYT010000120.1:0-68913 GCA_027604725.1 Entophlyctis luteolus
TTGACTACGATGACGAAATTTGAATTGGAAGGAATAAAGTCGTTTTATTTGAATCTCATTCCCTGGATTCTTTGTGTTAAACCAACCCGGATGTCAAACTGTCCAGCAACTCCGTAACTACATTTACCAAAGATTCTGCGCATATCATAGCGGCGAAACTTCTCCGATGTACTTGGGGCAGGCGTCGATATTCGCCTTTGACTTTTAAACTTTCCCCTGTGAATGCATAGCCACGTCTCCTCAGCATGTTTTCGGTTGTCTGAAAAACGATTTCTTCAGTACCACCTATTGTTAGCATCTTAAACACATGAGAAACAAAAACCAGTTGCATTTCAGTCAAAACGCGTTATTGCACAAGATCAATGCGAGCGACTCCCCAAATCCAAAGAAGCATTGCGCACGATCAAACAAACCATCCCTTGAATTAAACAGCTATTCTGTGGCATGCCTACTGATGTTTGTTGCCTGCCCAGACTTGCTACATCGAAGATCAACAACCGCGTAATCTGCTACACCAAGTGGAAAGTACTTTCCGGTTGATGCGAATCGTGATGAATGCTCGACAACTCCATCCCCGTTAATCAGCAGTTCAATACCCCAGCGAAGCTCTCCGTACAAGTAATAATCAATCCCTCCAGGAATAGCATCCACTGCCGGTCGGCTCGGATCCGGAAAACTTTTAGACAGCTCTGGACCGTTTGAGCAATCTGTCGTTGTGGCACGAGCCAAACCCTCCAGAAACAAATGCTGAAAAACTGCTTCTTTCGGAAAATCACAAGCAATCGCCGACCGACTGATAAAATTAGATGGCATTTATTCGATAACGAGCGACGTGGGAGAATTTAATGAGCGGTTGGGGAAGATCCATTTGAAGTAGCATCTTTTGGCCAGGGGGGAAGAAAAGACTAAAGTAGTATCTGGAAGTTCCACCAAGATTGCCACCTTTTGACATAAGGTCGGCATTTTTCGCTTAAGCGTCGTCGAGGAATACTATCAATTTCTTGTTACCGACACCATCAACGGTTGATTCGTTCGCTAAATCAATCCCGGCTGCAGAAGTTCCGAGCTTGAACGGTCATCCAAGCAGGAGATCCAAACAACTTTTTGTTGATACAGTTTCAGCAGCGAGGTCTTTCCCGAGGCTGAGGGCGAAGTAAGTCGGAAAAAACGGTATTGAGCGACAACATCGACAAGTCTTCGGACTAATTCACGCCGTTCGAGATAATCAGTATCAAAATCGATGCTATTATCTTGAATGACTCCACTGCTGAAAGGAGAGCGAGATGACTTCGATGTACTTGGCAAATAAGACCATTTTGTTCACAGCCCAAGCAAATTGCAAACAATAAAGCAGGTAGCCACGTAAAATGCTGTTTTGCATACGCCCGGATTAACTATTGGCCTGCGTAATCACCCTTTATGTGCAATCGAAACGGTGTTTGGCGGATGGAATTCCACATGAACTGCTACGCCTCTAGAAACCTAACCAGTTGCACCAAGAGCTGAAAGCTTCGGGAAATGCTTTCTTTGACTCTTTGCCAGGCCTTCAATTGCAAGCACAATTTCTATCGGCGGTTCGCGAACGTACGCAGGGTTAATTGTGGATGATATGACATCGTAGCGGAAAGGCCCACATGCCTCTATTACGCGATAAACCTCGAACCCACTACAGATACCGACGGCCGTTCGTACCGCAACACCTTCTCCGGCTGTCAGTCAATTCAGAATTTGAATATAGAAAATGGAGTTTCTGTTCGGGCCGCGCAAGACACCAGCGCAGCGGCTCAAGGAACACAAGCGCAACCTCGACAAGGCCGTGCGCGACCTTGACAGGGAGCGTTCGAAGCTGGAGGCCCAAGAGAAGAAGCTCGTCGCCGACATCAAGAAGATGGCCAAAAGCAACCAGATGGTGTGCGCCTCTTTCTGCCCCAGCTGTGCTCCGTGTTTCTTAACGGAAGTGTATCAAAAACAAAGAGCGCATGCAAGGTCATGGCCAAGGACCTGGTTCGCACGCGACGATACATCCAGAAGTTCTATCAAATGCGCACCCAACTGCAGGCTGTGAGCTTACGTGTTCAGGTGAGCTTTCAGATGCCGCCCAGAACGTTATTGAACTAGACATGTGTAGACGATGAGCTCGAATCAGGCGATGGCCGACGCGATGCGCGGGGTAACAAAAGCTATGCGGTCCATGAACAAATCCGTGAACCTTCCTGAGTTAACGAAAATTATGATGGAGTTTGAGAGAGAGAGCGACGTCATGGACATGAAGGAGGAAATGATGAACGACGCAATCGATGACAACATTGGGGAGGAAGACGAAGAGGCGGAATCCGACGAAATTGTCAATCAAGTTCTGGACGAGATCGGAGTGAACGTTAATCAGGCGGTGAGTTTGTATGGACGTTGTTGGTGTCTATCGGATATTTTTTTAATCGCGCGCAGTTTGTGGCGGTGCCGTCAACGAGCCTCGGTGCAGACAAGGTATCAAACCGCGTCGCAGAAGAGGCACTACTGGCGGGCAGCGACTCGGCACTGCAAGAGCGGCTTAACAACCTGCGCCGCGATTGACACTGAGACTGCGGAGCCATGCCATCCAGCCGCCGTGCCCAACTGCGGAGTTCGAATTCGATTTGTTCCATCCAATAAAATCTGGCGAAAAAGAAAAAAAAAAACCTTTTTTGGAATTGAATGACTGCTCCACCCGACTCCGCCGATGATCCGGACTTTCTGACTGCGACCAGCCCTGAGAACGGCTCTTCCACCGTCCACATTGTCAGCATCGCCGATGATGGGGTTCCGAAAGTGGAGAGAGACCGGATTGTCGGATTCGCAGACAATATTCCTGCTAGTGTCGGTTTCGGCGCATCGGCTTCCAAACCCGGCCATTCGCACCAGCCTTCAGGGACAGTGGACCAATTTGAGATGCGCTCCGTGTCAGTTAAACTGGATGGGCAAGGTAACCAGCTTATCTATTTACCGAGATTGACCGACAATTGCAGCAAGTATCGAACACCAAATCGACATCCACGTTGTCGATTTAGTCGATTTGACGGCTGCGGCCGAGGCGGGCTTTTCATTGAGGGACATTCTCGAAGGTCTCAAATACGTTATGGATTACAGAATTCGCGGGGGGAAGATGAAGCATTTAAATGGTGAACTAATGCAGCGATTAATGGAGGCATTGCTTCAAATTACGCCTCAAGAAGCAGGCTCATTAATGAAGAAAAGGCCAACTGGTGTTTTGCAGTTTAATTATTTATCGCAAACTAACCTTTCATAACCAGCCGAGGCCGATCTCGCATTCACGTTATTTGGAGAGTTTTTGGAGGAAGTCGATGAATTCAGACGCGCCGTCGATACGAAATCCGCGACGGATTTGCGTCAAGCGCTGAATATTCACAGCCGCTGTCAGCCACATTCGTCGCCCGAAGAGCGTGAAGACGCGGCCGGGATTCTGAACCTTTTGACAACTCGGTTTGTGCAGTTCCGCGACTGGCGCGATCTTGTGAAGCGCGATGAACACGATGACGCGGATGCCCTTATCAAGGAATTCGCGCCGCGGTTTTCGGGCAACGCCGGAGCGGTCATGCCGCCTGTGGAAGAGGAGCTCTTCCCTCCGCCAGGTGCAGCTACTTTTGATGAACTTTTCCAAGCCCCTAAACCACATCAGCCTTATACTTCGACAAAAACAGCGAGAAACTGGCACAAATGTTTGGGAGTAACACTAAAAGTGGCCTGTCGACTGATAAAATCGCGCGTTTGCAAACGCACTACGGGCCAAACACTCTTCCATCGCCCCCAAAGCCGTCTGTGTTCAAAATGCTTTGGACTCAAATTACTGACTTCATGGTTCTGATTTTGCTTGCCGCGGCAATCGCAGAATTTGCAATGGGTGATCCCGACAGCGCCGCGGTGCTTCTTGTTGTTGTCGTGCTCAACGTTATCATCGGCTTCTCTCAAGAATTCAGAGCAAATCGTGCGCTTGAAGCTTTACTGACTTTGAGTGTACCAAAGGTAAAAATTTCCGGTGATTTTATTTGCAATTAATCCATCTGTCAGGCGACTGTGATTCGTGACGGAAAACAACAAACAATTGATTCCAAGGAGCTAGTCCCAGGCGATCTGGTTGTGTTAGAAGAAGGGGATGCAGTTCCTGCCGATCTGCGTCTTTGTGAGGTATCACAGTTGGATATTGTCGAAGCAATTCTGACGGGAGAAAGCGTTGGAACTGAAAAGAGCATCAGAACTATTCGAAAAAGGGTAAGGTTATTGTTTAGCAAGACATTCTCAAACTTGGGTTTTCTGTACAGACTAGAAAGCTGCCGCTTTCAGATTGCAAAGGCAGTGCATTCATGACCACTGTTGTTTCTCGTGGTCGCGGCAAGGGGATAGTTGTGAGAACAGGAGAATCCACAGAAATTGGAAGGATTTCGAAGGCTATCACTTCAACGAAGACTGAGGAAACTGCAATTCAGAAAAAGCTGCATTCGCTTGGAAAATGGCTCGTCATATTATCAGTATTTTTATGCGTTCTTGTCATTGTAATTGGGGTTGCGTACCATCATCCTGCTCTGGATATGGTTAAAGTTGGTGTCAGTTTGGCTGTTTCAGTCATTCCCGAAGGTTTGGTTGCGGTCGTGACAGTTACAATGGCTCTCGCGGTTGGACGTATGGCAAAACGCAATGCCATTGTCCGAAAATTGCCGTCGGTAGAAACACTTGGTTCTGTTACCCACATTTGTTCCGACAAGGTAAAATAATAGTTCGATTGTTCTGTGTGGGTGACAGGCATCATTTTTCAGACCGGGACACTCACTGAAGGAAAAATGGGTGCTTCGAATTTATGGACTTCTGATGGTACAGAGTTCACGTTCAGTCATGGACATGACGGGAAAGACGGCCAAGTTTTGAAAAGTGACGGTGAAGCATGCTCAAAGGCAGTGAAATCTGCGCCGGCACATCTCGTGGCCGCGTCGATGGTGTGCGCACTGTGTTCCAATGCAACAATCGAGCCGGATCCAGAGCGCCCCGGCACCTACAAGTCAACAGGAGATCCAACTGAGGTTGCGCTCGTGGTAGCTTCTCGCGTGGCTGGTTTCTCGAAAACTTTTTTTGAAGATATCGTTTCTCTAGAAAAAGTTGGCGAGTATGCGTTCGACAGTGACCGCAAAATCATGAGTGTGGTGTACAAGCAGAGCGATTCAGAATCAGCATCTGGCAAGGAATCATTCGCGCCCGGCTCTGCCTTCGTTTTGGTGAAAGGCGCACCAGAAGGCGTCGTTCGTCGGTGCAAATCCTACTTGCCTCCCCTGCAGTCCGTGAATGTTTTTGAAGACCTCTCAAGTGCGGCCGGTCTTGAAATGACGGATGATTTTGCACAAGCTATTTCAGATCAAAGTGAATTGATGGCTCGAAAAGGCTTGCGAGTTCTTGCTTTGGCCCTGAGAAGAGTTTCGGCTGATGAGAGTTTGAGGATTGTGCAGGCTAAAAAGGCTGCAGAAGCTGAGAAAGACCTTTCATTCGTTGGATTGATTGGTCTCATCGATCCTCCAAAGTAAGCCGATTCTTGACTGTATCTTTTTCCAAATCCCTTTTGTAGAGCTGGTGTTAAGGAAGCTGTTGCAAAATGCAAACGGGCGGGAATCAAGGTTATTATGATCACGGGCGATCACGTTACTACTGCGACTGCTATTGCAGAACAACTGGGAATTGTTGACGCACAGAATGTTTGTAAAAATCGCTGTCTCCCCATTTGTTCAACTTTTTTTTTTCTTCGCAGAACCGATGTATGAAAGGAGGAGAACTTGATTTAATATCCGAAGATGCTTTGGCAGACATGAGACCGTTTCCCGTAGTTTTTGCGCGTGTCAGGTGAACTTGCGGATGAAGGAAACAAAAGCTCACAACACCTCCAGCCCAGATAACAAGTTGAAAATTGTTCGCGCGCTTCAAAGCAAACAATACTCTGTCGCGATGACTGGCGACGGGGTGAACGATGCTCCTGCGATAAAAAAAGCAGATGTCGGAATTGCGATGGGAATTGGAGGAACAGAAATTACCAAGCAGGCGGCAGACATTGTTTTGGCAGACGACGATTTCAGTACAATCATTGATGCCGTTGCAGAAGGACGGCAAGTGTTTGACAACATCAAGAAGTTCATTGTATATTTGCTTTCCTGTAACTTCGCCGAAATCATTCTATTTTTACTGTGAGTGTGTTGGTTTGTGTCGGTTTTAAAATTTATGTTTTTCATGAATCCTAGTTCTGCCATTGTCAACATCGACCTTCCGTTTACTACAATGCAGATTTTATGGGCAAATATTATTGCTGACATTCCTCCGGCTATGAGTCTTGGAGGTACAGTGCCGGTCCTTGATTCTTCCAAACTGAAACTGTTGTTAGTTGAGCCGGCAGAAAAAAACATTCTTGATCGACCGCCACGAATACCAGGGCAAGGCGTACTGAATTTCACCACCACGGCTGTAATTGTGTTTCAGGCGCTCATTCAAAGTCTCTCCACTTTCACCATTTACATCTTGGCGCAGCACGGCGTGATTCCCGACGCTGAAGCTCTTGACCGGCAGCAAACGCTTGCGTTTGTGACGCTGACGACGATGCAACTCGTACAAGCGTTTCTGTCACGCAGTGTTGAGCTTAGTGTGTTTGTAACAGGGGTTACAGGGAATGTGTGGATGATCGTGGCATTTGGGATTAGCGCATTGTTTATGGTAATGGGAGTGTACGTCCCGGGCTTGTCTGGATGGTTAGATCTTGTTTCAATTGGATATGGGTGGGTGGCGGTAGTTGTTGCAGTGGTTCTGCAGATAATTCTCGTTGAAGTGATGAAGATTGTGGTGCGGGAGGTTAGCAAGAAGGAAGCTGAGCAATTCCATGGCGGGGAACGAAGACAAGGTTCCCCTAGTCGGGGAATCGCCGGGACTGTCGGCCAGTACTTCAGGCGTGCGTAAAAATTGCTTGATTGTTCGTTATTTTGCGGTTAAGAGTTGAACTGACTTCTGTGTCGGGGAGCAGCCTCCTCTCATTATTTACGAAGGAGTGTTAAATTCTCACTTTGCCGCACAAAATTTTGATAGTTGGTACACCAACCATAGATGATATGAAAAAGCAAAAAAGCATGTTCACATGGCTAAATTCAAGCAAGAGTCGAAGTCCTGACACAGATAGTGTATATTTTCCAGAAATGCTCTTTCCCAGATTTTTTTTCCAAACTTGTCGACTTCATCCCCAGAAGAAGAAAATATCTTATAATAAGAGATACGACGTCTGTTTCCCTAAAAACAAAATTGAAGTTGCTATAGATATGTTATAATATTAGAGGGACTTTCTTCAGTATTTCAACCGATGGTCGTAGTTTTCAGTGAGGCACAAACCCTATTTGAGCTTTGTTTTCCGCCTTATTAAACCATTACAGCTCATTATTGTGGATTTTACTTTAAAGTTGGTACAGTGCTCATTTGAAATATTTCAAATGGGTACGATTTTTTGAACCGCCGCCCATGTAGTCCTGCTCATACAAGAAATCCCCGACACGCGCGGCGTCGAGTCCTTACAAGTGTCGGCAAATATTGTGGCGTTCGATGAGGCTCCTCGATTGGAGCCTTTCCGTCATCGAGACTTCAGCATCTGATCCTCATACTTGGCCTAGGGCCAAGAAGTGGCGGGCTGTGGCATTTGGATCTTGCCACACCTTTATATCGCAGATTGCTTCTTCCATGGTTGCGCCTGCCTTGCCGTACATCGGAAAAGGTCAGGAGACGTCATTAGTACTTGATAACTAATAAGTGTAATAGACCTTGGATTCGACCAGGAGGTGCTCGTTATGGAGATGATTCTTTCAATTTTCGTCCTTGCGTACGCGGTTGGGCCACTTGTGCTTGGGCCCCTTTCTGAAGTTTTTGGACGATATAAGATAATTCAACTGTCAATGTGGACATTCATCATTTTCAACACTGCCTGCGCTTTGGCGAAGACAAAAGAGCAACTGCTGGCTTTCCGATTTTTTGCTGGGCTTGGAGGTTCAGCGCCGTTTGCGCTTGGCGGCAGCGTTGTCAGCGATTGCTTCAGGCCACATGAAATGGGCGCTGCCATGGCTTACTACGCGCTCGGCGTCATCGTTGCTCCCGCGATTGGGCCAACTTTGGGCGGTTTTATCACTTAGGGAACAGATTGGCACTGGGTGTTCTACGTTTCAACCATTATTGCTGGGTTGCTTACTATCGCGGGCACATTTTTATTTCCAGAAACGTATCGCCCGTACCTGGAACAACCAGAGCGCAGTAGAACTGCAAATGCCGTCACTGAAGATAGCGTTTTGAATAAGCTCGGGCCCGCGGTTATGAGGCCATTTATCATGCTTGGAACCCAACCGATTGTCCAGGCAATTGCGCTGCATATGGCCTTCATTTACGGGGTTCTGTACTTCGTTTTGACATCTTTTTCGTCTTTATTCGTCAAGACGTATGGTGAAACGACCAATATTTCCAGCCTTCATTATCTGGCTCTTGGACTTGGATTTATCATTGGAAATCGCGTGGCAGGAAACTTGATCGATTTCAGTGCGGAGTACCTTCAAAAACGATACAAAACTGAACATAAGCCAGAGTACCGTTTGCCTATCTGTATTCCAGCAGCCCTTATTTTTCCGCTCGGTTTGTTTTTATACGGATGGTCAGCAGAATTCAGTCTTCCCTGGATCGTGCCGGATATTGGCATTATGCTATTCGGTATCAGTATCGTCATCATTTCCCAGGCTCTGACGGTGTATACGGTTGACATGTATATGATATACAGTGCTTCGGCACTTGCTGCGGTTGGAGTTCTTCGCGCGTTAGCAGGCTTTGGGTTTCCGCTGTTTGCTGCATCGATGTATGCCTCGCTTGGGTATGGCTGGGGAAACAGCGTGTTGGCGTTCGTTGGCATTGTAATTGGAATTCCAGCACCGATTTTACTCTTCGTGTATGGAGAACGAATTCGCACAAAAAGTCAGTTTGGATCTGGATGATTGCCCTCTCCCACTCTCTCAATGTGGTTTTGAATATGAAGGATTAAATTGAACTACATCCATTTTCGGAAACTCAATCACTGATTTGCCATCCACAATGACCAGGAACATCCGCCCCTCTTCTTTTGAGCCCATATCATTGTCGGCGTCCGGATGGATCAAATCGACTAAGGAGGTCATCGCTGCGTAAGAACGGTCGGACTCCAGGATGTGGTGGCGCAGAAATTTTTATTGGTAAGAAATTGGACGACAACGCATAAAACGCGAGGCGTCCCTTCTCAACCCGTATCGCTTCGGAGTCTGTTTAGTGCCTGCCCCTCTTTCCAACTGTTGCCTCTCGCCTGCCCGCCCCCTTGTCTCACGCCAGTATGAGGTCAATAACAAATCCTGGCCAGAAAGGCGAAGCCCGGCTTCCTTTCTCACTTGGATTCTATCTTGATCCCATCCGGCTTACATTAAATCTGGTTCCCGCTTGCTGCATAAAGAATAAGTCTCTTAGCAAAAGCTACCCAAATGGGCACGGCGTGGCAATCATAAAGCTTCTGATGATCGGAGATTCGGGCACTGGGAAGACTTCAATCATATTTTAGTTTAAGTACAATACATGGCTGCAAGACCAATAGCGTCGCGGCCACCATCGGCGTCGATTTCAAGGTGAAAGGCTTGAGCCTGATTTGGGCGAGGGTTCCTAACACGCCTATGGTGGAGTCTGAGGTGACCTGCACACGCATGGGATACAGCCGGCCAAGAGTGGTCAGGAAGTTGACTTGCTCGTATTATCGCATTGGGCGCTTTTTGACAGCTTTCCTTTTGAGCTGACGTCCCTCTCGATGCACTTCGGTCGTGCTACATTGAGCGTCGCCGCTGTTGCCGCCGTATGCGCGATCGCTCTTCGCGCCACATGCGCCCAACTGAGTCCGGTCTACGGACCGCCGCCCGCCCATTGCCTCCTATTTGCGTGGTTGCTGTTTGCCCTGGCCACTTTATTCGCCGCTGCCGGTCGTCCCTCGGGCACGGCGCACTCTGCCATCGCAGTTTCTCTAGGCTTAGCGCTCGCGGCCCCGCTGGCGTTTGCCACTCTATCGCCATCAAGTCCCATCCCAAGTGTTCTGAATGTCTTGTTTGTCTCAGGACCACAGCTTCCAAACGCCATCGCGATTGTTTGCGCGACGGTTCCCAGCATGGTGCCGCTAGGTCTATTCTTAGGTGGGGAATTTCGTGTTGCAAAGAAGTATTTTCTTGCATCCGGAGCGTTAGTTGCGATATTCGCGGCGTGGGCGTTCTCTGTCGAAGAATTTGGCGTACGGACATTCGAAAGATACGTTTCAGCAGTCGACGAACTAGTGTACACTTTGTGGATAGATTTGCTCAAACTTCAAAGCAGTTGGATTCATCCCGCACTTGTCTTGTGTGCACTGTCATTCGCATGGCTTTCTGTCGCTGTGGTTTCCGGTTATCGCCGTTGGGATATTGTTATTCTTATATTATCTATTTGCCTGGGACAACTCTTGCTTATTCCTCAATGCTCGAGCCTGATCATTCCAGAGGTTTGTGTTCGATTTTTGAAAAAATTCGATGAACCCTTTTTGAGAAGCCTACAAGCAAGGGACAGACCGTGCTTGCCAAAGCGTATTCAAACACCGGGTACATATCAGTGGTCGAAGATCCGACAATCCATGGAGGAATCCGGGTCTTACGTGCTGATCATTCAGTGATTGGGGGAATATTCCTCGCAGAGGGATATGGAGGGGATTCGATTTATGGCAGTTTTTACTTTTTGTCTTTCGTCACGGGATTTGAGCGACAGTCTTTTTCGTCATTGGAAAATGCAAAAGAATCAATGCAAAATTCAAACCTGCAAATATTGAACATGTGAGAGCAAAACTATTATTATATCTATTCATCATTCCAGTTCTGTAGCGGGCTTGGGATTGGGATCGCCAGTGCCACGTTGCATAACTCGTATCCAAACGCGCGCATCGATGTTGTTGAACTGGATCCGAACGTTCTAGGCTTCGCAGTCGAATACTTTGGTTTTCCAAACGTGACAGGAAAGACAAACCTTGTTGCGGCTGATGGGCGAGCTTTTTTGGAGCACTCGGAGTCTGGAAAATATGACTACGTCTTGCACGATGTTTTCACGAACGGCGGTGTTGGCGGTAGACTCATTAGCTTTGAGGCTCTATCGCAAGTTAGAAGAGTACTCGTCGATGACGGAATCCTGGCTTTGGTTCAATTGTCCTTTATTCTTGTTGCCACTAACTCGCGATAACAGAATTTCGCCGGAAACATGAATTCCGTATCAACAAGGAGTGTGACGAAAACGTTGAAAGAGGTAATATTTGTTTTAGTCTCCTGTCCTTGTATTTACCGTGATGGTAGGTATTCCCTCATGTCACGTGTTACACCGAACGGGCAGTAAACGCTTCTGATCTCAATTCGTTTCATAATATGGTAAGCGCAAAAACTAAAGTTCTTCGAGACAAATAACATCTAACGAACTCATGATGAATGTTTTCAACGACGCGACAGGTGTTTTTCGCCAGTACTGCTCCACTCACCTTCAACTCACACCAAATTGCATCCCCGCCGGGACTTCCGAATCCGAAAAAGAAAACAACCAGCAACGGACAGAGCTTGGGATACATGCGGGCTCGCATGTTGGACCAGTTTCCAACCTTGCGCCACGATGCCGTGCTTGACACTCAGGCGGGGCATGTGCTGAGAGACTCCTGGCGTGGCCTGAATTCCTCCGTACAGATTGCGCTGGAGATGGAGGAGGCTCGGAATCGACAGGCACATTGGAAAGTCATGAATGAACTGTTCGGTTTGGCGTTTTGGGAAATGTTTTGATTTTTTATTTGATTTGATATTTTATTTTTATTTTATTTGCCTCGGCGATTCGATTTATCCATTCACACTTGGCTCAAAAGTAGTTTCAGTGTTCTTTCCGAGTTCAGTCCTGAAAGTGTCAGTAACCAGTGTTACAAGAGATTAGTCGCCGAAATTGCCTGTCCAAAGCACAGCAAGTCAGGGGAAATTCCTGACTCGTAAGTCCGAACGGCCAACAGTAACAATAATATAGCGAGATGCAATTTATAGCAGACGAAGTCTGCCGCAATCTAATTTCTTGTTTTCGACAGCAGTGGAGTGAATTTATAACAACGTTGCTCGTAGGCATGCTTTGGGCGACGAAATTTTTTGGTCTGCGAACAAATAATATATGCACAATGTCACACACCCTATCAGCCGTACCAGATACCCTGTAGCCAAACGGTCTCGCTACATGCCGACTCGCCGCTGCACACCGCCTCCACAGACGCCGGCGCCCAGAAGTCTATGTCGTTTGACGCGCATCCATTCGTGTCATCGCACACATCGTAAATCGTCTTTGTGAACGTTGTACCCCCCGTGCTGATCACAACCTGACTCAAGCACATTGGCGAAGCAATCTGGTTGAAGTTCGATATTTGGCTAGATGTCATGTAGCTGCTGAAAAGTTTGAGCGCCAATGTTTGAGATATTGCTATGATATCAGTTGGATCACTCGGCATATTGTAACCAGCCTTGCCGCACATGAAATTTGATTCGTCAGTATAACTGCCTGTACCGAAGTAGGTGAACCGTATGTCAAAGCTTCCACCCGCCGGTTCAATCGTAGTTGTGATTGTAGTGGTAGATTCAGTCTCTGCTGCACTCACATAAGCCGCACCATTTGCAGGGACTGCCAAATTTGCAGTAGTTTCTGCTGCTTGTGAGCTTGGGGATATTGCGGTGGAAAAGATGCCAGTGTCATTCTGGGCGGACGCTGAAGACTGCTCAGAATAGGTTGAGTTTTGGCTCGACGCCCAAATTCCAAGCGATACAACAGTACAAAACAGTACAGCTCCCAATGCGTAGCACACCTTTCGGCCAACTCCCTTGTTCTTGGTGAACCGGGTGTCAGACGGGAAACCGTTTCCCGTATCCTTGCATCCGTGCGACACCAAGAACTGCCCTGTTTCCGGAGGTATAGCAACCGAGTGGTGCTTGCTTATCCGCTTGCTCTGCCTTTTCTGTTTTTCCTGGAGATGTGGCAGTGAGGGGCAAGGACAGAGCACAAGGGAACACACAGAATTACCTCAGCGGCAACGGAATCATACGCAAGAACATAATCATCCAAAGAGAATTGCTTGCTCCGGTGACCAGCTTGCTTCTTGCCGTCTTTGGCAGGAACAGAAACGATGGAGTCATCGCTGCTTGAATCGGAGCCCGAGTCAGAGCCCAGCGAATCGTACTGGACCTCGGCGGACAGCTCAAGAAATGCACTCCTGCGCAAAGCGGCAGAAGCAGCTGACCGGCGCTTGTGGTCAGCGAAACAGGCGGAAAGCGACTGCGACGCGCGCTTGTTGGCGGACGGAGCCGGGGTTGCACCGGCAGAGGACGAAATGCCCAGTCCGCCAGGAGCCGGCACCAGGACGCGTGAGTCACGCGACGGGGTCGACGCCAGCGACGGGGATAGCGGCAGAGGCATTGCTGCAGTGCTCAAGATTTCTGTTTTCAGCCACCAAAAACAGACCCGCGAAAATTTTATTCGGCTGCTCGACTCATGGCGGGGGTGAGGTTCGTGCAGCCATCACCTGTTTCATTTCAACCACAAAGCCCAGTCCGTACGACGAGGATGAGGGATATGTGAGTTTGCAAGTGCTTGAGAATGCGTGCATTTAACAGGAGGAAATCGAAAAACGCTTCTTTTCCGATTCTCATTTTGAACGGATTGAGATACTGAAGTATGACCAGCCGGAGTGTAAAGCTTTGTTCTCTTGATCTGGTCAGCCAAGGCATATTCTGTAGTGTCAACTCCGTAAATCACCATGCTCAATAAAGAGGTGTCGGTTCTTCTTCATTCCAATCTTTTGATTCAATATCCCATTCTCCAAAACAGAGAGAAACATAAAATTTGTATGTCGTAAAAATTTTTTCAACTTTCAGGTCGCAAAGCTTTTGAACTTCCCTGTAGTATGCACTAAAAACCGCGAAAAAGTGTACCTGCATTTGCCATCACAGTAGTACAGGTTGTTACCATTCTAAAAAGCGTCGTCTAAATCTTCTTTAGAAAACAATCGAAGGAGAGCAAGTGCATATTTGTTGTGTTATTCATCATACCATTCATATCCGTTTATTTGTGAACAAAGCCCGCCTTTCATTTCTTCTCTTTTCGGATTAATTTAATGACAGGCCGATGGCATTTGATTGCAATCAACCTGACCACTGCCATCGCAGCTGCTTTCTCCACAATCACGTTGTTCTAAAGGTATTTTCTGCGCTTCCGCATTCGCCCAGTTGTTGACTAGGGATCTTTTCGTTCTTTGGTGACAAGTTTCTCAAACCATCAAAGTCCTACACGCTGCACAGAGCTACAAGCAATCAAACAGACTTCCATGATTTGTCCAGTAGACTTGACGGTTCTGCCAGTGAAAAAAAAAAACAAACATAAAATACAGTCCTAGTGCTGGATTTAACGTACAGGATTTCCACTGATGGCAATCTATAATAACGGACCGATGCATTGGTCGTACTCAAAAATTCTAAGGTGGCAATTGTTGCTAGGCGATGCCCATGTTCAAATCCCAATATCACCCTCAGAATACCGGCACTTGTCAAAAAACCTTCCTTGATTCGTCAAATAATGCTGGAACTTTATTTGCGAGTTGTATTTCGAAATGAGGTGAATAATTTTATTTGTAGATTCGACCCAAATTGTAATTTATTGCGCGCGTTTTGGTGGATCTCGACAGTGCAATTTAAATATATGAGACGATTCCATGGTTGGAACACGCTGTGCCAGCAGTGGTTAGTGCTCGTTCGAACTGTATGCGCTGAAATGTGGAATGAAGCACAGCCGCTCGCACGCCTTCCTCTCGAGCTCAAGCGCGCGATCGTCATCCGCCTGCCCGTGGGCCGGGATCTGCTGCATCTGGATCTCACGTGCCGCGCATTCCATCTCGTCATGAGCGATCCGTCGTTCGCGTGGAGTCACGTCGCAGAATGTTGCGATCGCGAAAGTCTATACTGGGCTGCTATTCTAAGCTCCCTTCCCTTCACCTACTCGTGTGCCGTGTTAACGTTTGATTTCTACGTGCCGTCCCTGTGGCAATTCAATCTGTCTCCCGCTGGGTTGCACGCTCGAATACAGTATATGGTAGAACAGTTTCCCCACAAGCTGACGAGTTTGAGTATCGCGAAACTGATATTTGTCGCGGCAGCAAACGGAAGCGTAGGCGCGTTGGAGCTTCTCATGATGAGCGGCCAATCACCCCAGTTGTCGCATATCCCAAAGCCAGACTTCTCGCGACTGATATTTTCCAAAAACAACACCTTGAGATTTTTCCGCCGTGTCGTACAGAAGGATCGGGAAACAGCCTTTGTGCTGTGTGTGTTTCTCCGGAGTTGTGACGCAAATTACTTTTGTTCTTTGGCGCTGAACTGGGCATTCGATGAAGACCGGCAGCTTTACAACATGCTGCTGAAGACCAGAGGGTTTCTCGAGGGATGCCAAAAGGGTTGGAAAAAACAATAATTTTTGGCTCAAGAAGTCGACACAATCTTCTGTTTGGAATCCGACGCAGTAGGTCTTGTGAGGTCTCCTGTGTATGTTGTGGAGAATTGAGTCTATTCATGGTATTCGGCACCGAACGTTGGTCCCCAAACCGATATTTCTGCCAATGAGGTGGAGTGAATTCTTTGGCAAACAGCAATTTTCTCTTTTTACTCCAATAAATCCAGATAGATGGCTTTTCGAGGTTTTCTTCCAGCTCCTACTGAATTATGAGCAGCATTTACGTTGAGTTTTATATAAATTATATAACGATTGATTCTTTATTTCATGCCTCAGATTGGGGAAACAGGATCAACAGGAGAACACCCCAAAATGAATTTTTAAAAGTCGCAGTCCAGCGAAAACCCGCTGTTTCCTTTGGACATAACGCCGCTGCAAACGTCATGGTAAATAGTAAGACGAAAAGGGAAATAAATGAACAAACAAACGAAGAGAATACTCACGCTTTCTGGTACTCGCCAACTTTCTTTTCAAAAAAGTTTGTTTTGCCTTGCAAAGAAATCAAATCCATGAAATCGAACGGGTTTTCGGCGAAATAATGCTTTGTAAATCCAAGAGCCACAAGCAGGCGGTCAGCGACGAATTCAATGTACTTGCTCATCAGATCTGCATTCATCCCGATAAGCTTGACGGGTAGCGCGTCCACCAGGAACTCTTGCTCGAGCGCAACTGCCTCCACAACGATTGCCAACACGGTGTCATGCGACGGCTTGTTCTGCAGCATTGAGAACAGCAGACACGCAAAATCCGTGTGTAGGCCTTCGTCGCGCGAAATGAGTTCGTTGGAGAATGTGAGGCCCGGCATGAGGCCGCGCTTCCGGAGCCAAAATATCGCGGCAAACGAGCCGCTGAAGAAGATGCCCTCTACAACAGCGAATGCGACGAGACGTACAGAAAAATGAGAAGCCTTGTCCGATATCCATTTGAGGGCCCAATCGGCTTTCTTTTTGATGCAAGGCACTGTTTTGCGTTATTTTTTCCCCGTTTTATCACAATCGGACATAGTTCGGATTAAATAGAGGAAACAGGAAGAAATCAATTCACCGTTATCAATTGCAGAAAATAAATGTTCGCGCTCGACTGGGTCCTTTACGTATGTGTCAATGAGAAGTGAGTACATTTCGGAGTGGATGTTTTCAATCATGATCTGGCCGTTTCCCAAATAAACACGATATCAAAATCAAACCTGACAAAGTGCACGCTGGACGAACCTGGAATCCATAAAAGCACTTTGCCTCTGGGATTTGGATATCGCTGGAAAAGCGTTGGACAAGGTTCTCGTTGACAATTCCATCCGACGCGGCGAAAAAAGCGAGAACGTGAGAAACAAAGAAGCGCTCGTCACTAGTCATACGCTGCTCCCAATCGGACATATCCTTGCTTAGATCCACTTCCTCGACTGTCCAGAACGAGGCTTCAGCCTTTTTGTACATTTGCCAGACCTAAGTTGGTATTTGCAGTCAAGTTAGAACGCGCCGTTAGCACGCATCGCCCTCAATTAGAAAGTTGACACGTACATCGGCATGCTTGATTGGGAAAAGCACGAGACGGCGCGAAGAATTGCTGAGGATGGATTCTGGATCGGCGTGGGACGGAGCAGAATCACCATTTGATGAGGAGAAGCGAATATCGGAGGACCTCTGCATTATGCTGCTTGCGTTTGGTGATGCTGTGGTTACAGTTGGTGCCGGTGACATCATAGGCATTTCCGGACGGATGAGCTATTCTTGTGCTGTTGACTCGTCCGAAACTTTTTTGATGCTTTTGAAGCACGCGGGACACCTGAGGATACACTCAGTCTACTCAACATCCTTTGCATACAATCCAGTGGCGCCAGTTTATTGTTGTATCATTGATTACCAGTCGCAACTTCCGACTGCAGCTGCGACGCCTGCGACGCCTGCACCCGCTGTTGGTTCTCCTGTCCGATCGCAAACGACTCGCGCTCAATCTCCAGCGCCACGGGAACAGCGACGAGCAGCGCTGCAGTAGCAATAACCCATAATCCCTTCCCTACCACAAGTCCCGCCGCCTTCGTCGTTGACACTGCGGACGACACTGTCGAAGCAATCCGCTGTCGCGTTGTTGCGGGTACAATGTCTACTAGGGCCGCCAGCCGTTCCAGCACCGTTTCGTTCAAAATGTCGTCGTCGTCGTCGTTAAAGTCGCCGTCATCGCCGTCATCGCCTTCAACTTCCTCTTCGTCCGCATATTCTTCGTCCTCAGTCACAAACCCATCTTCGTCGTCTGAGTTTTGTAGAGTTTAGATGTCCAAGTGGCTTTCCTTTTTTTTTTCCCAACCTGGCTTGGTGCTCATGATTTTTTTTTCTTTTTTCTTTTTGCCCAATACTAATAATAATTTCAAGACCGCCCTAACAGCACTCACTTCATTGTTCCCTTGCTTGACAGAACCGCATTTGCCGCTCCCATCGCCTGATGCACTCGCGGATATCCGCAATACTTGTCGTATACTGCTGTCACATGGAACAGCCCTTCCTGCCCAGTTGTAATTTCGTACTGCCAAAAGTAGGGGAGGACATATATCAGGCAACAACGCTCACTCGCTCGTCATTTGATAATAAAAGAAAAACTCACGTGATGAGACTCCACGCCAGTGATCGTGAACGACTCCTCCGCCTTTCCAGTCCGTCCCCTGCCCTTCGAGTTGTCGTCTGCACTGCCGTCCTTTAAGTCGCGCCGTGCATAAGTGAAACTGAACGGAGGCTCGCCGAGAAAGTCGATGCCAATCACCGTTTCGTCACCTTCTCGGATATCTTCCACAAAGTCGTTTCCACCGTCCACAATCGCGCTTGGCAGCTCATGTACCACTGTTTCCATTCGCCCCCCTGCTGGAACCGGGCGCGTACAGCATCCGACGCTGTTGCAAACGCGCGTAATACGCGCGATGCCCGCTTCCGCTGCGTACAGCGTTAGCAGCGGATCGACGACCGTCACTCTTCCTTTGACAACGTCCCGCTCAACGTCCCCATCGGTCCCTTTTCCTCCGGACCTCTCGAACTCGTATGCAATTGTAAACGGCGGCGTGCCTTGGAGCGTGTAAGTCAGGACATCGCCCACGCACACGCCGCCTGCCGCATTCATGCTTGCGATACGCGCCACGTCGCTAACAGCTACGCTGACTTCCACAACCGATTGAGTAGCGCTGGTCGCTGCTGAGGAGTCTTGTTGCTGCTGTTGCTGCTGCTCAAACACTCGCGCGCATCCCGTTGCGTCCGTCACCCCTAACAGCCGGATAGAGTACCGACCAGTGGCGCTAAGTGTGGGTGGACGGAACCTGTGCACTTTCGTCGATATATTGCGCACGTGAATCGTTTCGGCGGGATGGTTTTCGTGCTTCAGCTCGAGAGTCAGGTCAAACGGTGGGGTGCCCGCCAGTTGGATTGATATTGACGCGCCGCTCGCCCCCATGCTGCCGTTCTTATGGCTACTTTCATTTGCATCCGCGCTGTCCAACGAGCCAGATTCTTCCTCATCGTCACCTAAACACTGAAAAACACGCTCCCTTGCATCCATGAAATGCGCATTTGGTCGCCCTAGAACAGTCTGCTTCAATCCCGTCAAAAATGGAGCACTGCCACTGGTGCGAGCAGGCGGCTTCTTATAGTTGTCGTCAACAATTTCGTTGAAGGAATAGTAATATATTCCCGGGTCGCTCGTGCTCAGCAGCACTTTGTTTACATTGCCGGCGGCAACCTCGTTCTTTGCTGCTAAGCGCTTCTTTTCTCCATGTTTTCCGTTCGCGTCTGTTGAAACGCGGTCGACTGTATATTTGAATGCAAATGGCGCCTTTCCGGTGGCAATGACTTCGAATGAATCTGGACCGTCCTGGCAAACTTCCCGTCGTTCAAAAAACCCGTCCGATCCGACTTTCTCTGATTCGTACTCCTTTGTAGAAATTGCGATCGTGGGTCTCGGAATAATTTTAACTTTGTGTTTGAACGATTAGCTGGTGAAAGCAAAATGATAAGGCACTGAATACCTTCGCAGATAGTTTGCTTGGCCGTTCCTGCACACACAGAATCACTCATTCCTACAATTTCATAACTTCCCGGAGCATGTACATGGATCATGTCCTTTTCACTCATTCCTCTCAAATCGAAGATATGTTCCGGATAAGCTTTGTTGATATATTGGATGTTGAAAGGCTGCCTGCATACAGCCAATCAGCGATAATGGTCCTAAAACAAGCTATATGATACCTTCCCGCAAGCGCCAAACCCAGAGCTGCAGAATCCCCGTCCAGCATCAAAACGGATTTACGTGTGAAGCCAACACTTGGTCTCTGCGCAAGTACTTCGATCGATACGTCCTGTGTTTCCAGCAACCAACTACATCCATTGGAGTCCGTGATTTCTGTTCCATAATGAACGTAAAACATCAGATGACTAAGTTGGTAATTAAAAAGGCGCTGCTCACCGATTAAGTCAACCACGTAAACCCCGGGCGCATCAAAAACAGGAGTCACAATCTCCACAGCAGCTTCGCCTTCTCCATCTGTTAACTCTTCTGGATCCCCACCATCGCCAGCCCCTACACTGACGCTAAACCGCTCCTTGCGGTTTTCAAAAGCGATTTCGTAACTCAAGACCCACGGCCCACTGCCGTGCAGGCTGACTGGCAGCGAAACTGTGTCACCAATGCACTTTGTCAACCGCTGAGGTGTATTCGGCGCAAACCGGGCTTCAGACTGAGGGTGAATGATTTGCGTAATGGATGTATTTTGTATCGGTATCCCTTCCGTATATGTGGCATCGCCAACCTGAATTGCGGGAAGCTATTCAGCAAAACATGCAGAAGACAAGTGAACAGGAGAAGACACTTACAGCTTGAAACTCATACACATATCGCCCGGCCAGCGCCGGACGGAACCTTAGAGTTTCACGCAGCTTGTCGACAATAACGCTACGCCGCGTGCGGACGCCGCGGAAAATTTCGTCATAGTCGATCCAGAATGGCGCGTCTCCGGTCAAGCTTACATTTACAAGCGCTCCCACAGTACCGACACAGCTTTGCTCGATGCTTTCGGCCATGATGGAAATTGTAGGCGGGTATGTTTGCTGAACTAAAGTCTCGGACGGCACTTGGATTGAGCCCTGGCAGTAGGCATCCTTCACGGACGTTAGAATGTAGATTCCCGGCATTTTCGCCGGAACTGATGCGGTATTAGTAGTGCTGTCAAAAGTCCATTCCTCAGTTAGAGACTGAATTTCCCGATTTCCATCATTCTCATCCGATTGATCCGTTAATGGAGACAAAGGTTCGCCGCGGTACGAAACTGTGAACTTATAAGGACCAGTGCCCCCATTTTCAAATATTACAGGCAGATACGCTACGGACAATTCGTTTGGTGTTTTAGCATCAGTAGAAATGCTGCGAATTTTGGCGGTGTCAGAATTTGCGAACCGTGCCACTGGTCGCGGATGAGAGTCAACGACAAAAAGCTCCGGCTTCTTTTCAACGATACGCACAGTATTCGCCGCAGGCGATTGAGGTAGTTGGTGCCCAGTTGAAAACACGACGGTGTTATTTCGTCCATCTTGTACACTCAAAAGTTTGAAGAAGTATGCTCCCGGTGTGTCTGCAGAGAAACTCGACTGTAGCAATCTACGTCGCGGTATAAGCTTCATTATAATTTTACGAGTTTCCTCGTCCACTCGAGAATCACCGGTCCAAATTTTACTCGATGCAGGATCTGTATTAGTCGCGTGCTCATGAAAATCTAGCCGAAGGATGATTTCCTGATTTCCGATCCGCCTAGAATAGAATACCTCTACACCCGCCGTTGCAGCCGCTAAAATTTCCACGCCAAACGGAATTGAATCTTCCACACAATTATCGAGAGAGCGCACAAACTGCTCCTCGCCCTGTCCGACATTCGAAGCCCGTTCCGAATTGAACACCCACCTCGCGTCCGGACATACACCGACTTCGGTCCCTACAACAACAGGTCTTTCCTTCTGCGAAGAAGAAGCATCTGGAGTAGCAGCGGCTGTAGTTGCAGCAGAATGCAGTCCGAGAATTCGCGCGTCCATTCCAGCAGCATCTCGTACAGCCGTGACTCGCCAAACGCCTGGAGTCTTGGCTTCGATGGGGTACACACCTATACCACGTGAATTGTTATGAACTGCAACGCCGATAGACACGTTCGCACGGCGGTGCACGCGGCCCGCAAGATCGATTGTCTCGATGTCAACGAAGTAAGGCGGTGTTCCCTTGATCTGAAGAGGAATTTGAACGGCAGTGAGTGTTTGGTCATCTGAATCGCGCGGCCACGGTGCGAAGCCGCCGTGCGCAGCGGTTGGGGCGAGACAAAACTTTGTGTTGTTGGGATTCAACCGCGCGAGCGTTGGCGGAACAATTTTGACGATATGAGAGCCTTGGATATGGGATGAATTCGAATCTGGTCGATATGATGCAATGGGGGTGGTAAGTACGTTTTTGCGGCGGAAAGCTGCGTGTTGCACGAACCTACGGATGCATATCTCGCTGTCGAATCCAAAGGAGCAAAGGCACCGCCGCCGGGATAAACCGAAGCGGAAGAATTCGGCGCGGAAAAGATCTGCGACGAAGGCCAGAGTCAATCGAATAAGGCGATTTGAGGGATGAGATCAAAGGCTAAAACTCGCCTTCGTAACGGAGAACGCCACGAGCATGTTCAGGGCAGTGAACACGCACCACACGAGCGCAACAGCGAGCCAGGAAAAATTGAGGCGCGGTACGCGTGCAAGCTTGACGGCAGCGATGAAGACGGAGTCGAGCAGCAGCCAGACGAGGAAGGCGGACTCGGACGCGGCCTGCAGGTCTGAGTCGAGCGAATCGGACCGCACAGCGACGGCGCCGAGCGACCACAGATGATGCAGCTTCACGGCCCACAGCAGCACGAACGCGGCGGCCACGGCCTGTCTCTTTGCGACGCCGTCCATGCGCAGCGCCCACATCGGATTCAGTCGTTTTTGTTCACTGAAACGCAACTTCTCTTTCTTTCAAACTTAACGCCGTCCCGGCCCGCCGCCTCCATCACGCGCCGTATCCTACCTTCGGCGGCGCGTACACTGCCGCCGCCGTGGTGGTGGTGGTGGTGGTCGTCGTCGTAGTGGTACTTGTGGATGTGGTGGACGTGGTTGTGGATGTGGTGGATGTGGTTGTGGTAGTCGTCGTCGTGCTTACAGTTGTTGATTTGGATGTGGCGGCAGCAGGTGGGGGTGCGTAAACATTTTTTGCAGTCGTAGTCGTGGTAGACGAGGCTGGCAATGTGGCCGCAGCAGCCGTGGATGTTGTCGTTGTTGAAGTGGTAGACGTTGAAGTAGTTGTCGAGGTGGTAGACGTCGAAGTGGTTGTCGAGGTGGTGGATGTTGAAGTGGTTGTCGAAGTCGTAGTAGTCGAAGTCGTTGACGTTGTTGAGGTCGTGGTCGAAATAGTCACGCCCGTTGAAATGCCGGTCTGCTCTGCCGCTTCAGTAGCCAATTTAAAATGGAGAGAAGCTCACTTTGGGGCAAGACGCATCGCCCTGGAAGCAAAGTCCACCCAACGCGCGACCACCCAAATAAATGATGGGATTTATCGCCACATTGTCAACAGGGTCAGTTCCCTTCGAGAAAGTCACAGTGCATCGACTTCCAATGCAGTCATTTCCATAAACACAAGTGAATACACTCAGCTTGTAACTGAGCCGGCTTGGCGTGTAAGTTACAGTCGTACCGTCAGCGCAAGTGGCAGTCGCGGATGTGATAACGGAGACGGTTTGGCCAAACCAGTTCTTTGCGTTAGCAATGGTTGCAACAACTTGCATTTCAACCGAGTTGAAAGCATAGAAAGTTCCGATGGAGTTGAACTTGACAAAGGTTCCGATGAATGTGTGGACGAGAGGATCGTCCGTGAGCGAACAGTAGTTTGAGCTCGGATCGCAGTACACCGGAGATGTTGGAACGGACGGCAGAGCTGTTGTGACTGTTGGCGCTTTGACATTCTGCCAACAAAATGTTAAAAAAGTTCGACACAATAAACCATGAAAATTTTCCGTTCACTCAACAGTTGAAGAGCAGGTTGGATCGTTTTTGTAGCAAAGTCCCCCAAGACCATGCGTTCCTTTGTATACGACCGATTTTACATCCACGTTATCAATCGGGAATGTTCCTTTCGAAAACGTGACGGAACATTTGTCTCCCGTGCAATCTCCCACAGTACATGAGAAAACCGTTGCTTTAGATGAAAGCTGTGAAGAGCTGTACGTGACACTTCTCCCGTCGGCACATTTTGCAGTCGCTGATGCAATTACCAAGTATTGAGTGCCCCATGAGTCCCTTCCTTTTTCAAGGGTAGCAATAACCTCAAACTCCTCCGTTTGAAGGACATACACGGACCCCTCAGAAGTATATTGAAACGGATAACCAGTAAAAGGAATGACTTCGGGGTCTTCGAACATAGTGCAGACTGCATCGGTTGTTTTACAGTAGCCGGAGGCTACTGCTGACGACCGAGACAGAGATGTCGTAGTGCATTCAGGTTGTCTATGAGCAGTGGCCAGCAGGGCGAGTTGAAGAATAACCAGCAAAGTGGTCCTCATGTGTACGATTTTTTTTTTAGAATTTTTAATAAACAGAATATAACGTCGGAGGGAATTTTGTGCGTCTGGCTCGAAGCACAAAACAACAACAGGATATCAGCAGCATAGGTAATTACTGTCGAAGTACAAGATTTCCGAAGTTATATTCTTACAAGAATGTTAAGTTGATCGGATGTCGCCCATGAAAATTTTTCCAATTTGGTAAACTCCCGCACATGGAGTAACTTCAAATTGGCAGTATACTTCATCAATCAAGGGTCTAATAAACTCTTGTGCAAGGGGACAATGTTTATTTAATTCTCTGCAATTGAAAATCTGAAACAACGGAGTATTGGACGCAGTGGACGAGCAAGCATGATCTCTTCGTAAAAGGAGGATATTCTCGGGTTCCGACACACCTCGCGAAAGAAAGTACGAAGCTGGCTACCAGCAATTGATTGCCCAAGTATCATTAAGATTCTCTTCATTGATATGCCAGCGCCGCTGCGAACACAGCTTTCTGAGGGTTTGCGGGGAAAATTGCCCAAGTCCCGTTTAGTGGAACAGCTTCTTGCAAGCAAACCGATAGGATATGACGTTTTCGAGACTCGGATCGGTTGAATCTTCTGCTGTAGGCCCAGCGAAGAAATTGAGACACAGGATCGAGGGAGATACTGAAATTAACGACACGTCAACTCATGGCCTAATCAATCCAGCTCCTGCACCGATGCGTTGTTCACGAACAGCGGCAAGTGCAACTCAGCACCCACTTCTTCTTATTCCAGTCGTGTTCGTCGAACGACCTTTTCAAGGCTGCGAATGGTCACGGCAGATATTTCGTGAGACACAACTTCAACACGCGGGTACTCAATCGAAAGGTCTGGCTGCAGCAGCGACTTGATCGTTTCGCGGCGCAATTACAAAATCGCTCAGATTTTGCCTTCTCCAGAAGGAGCCTGGGAACTCATTAGTTCCGATGTAAAGAACATCTGCGCAGTTCAGATACGAACTTCTTGCTTCGGCTCATTGAAGGTCTATTAAACGATCATAGACCCTGATCGAACTAGAAATTAATTTTATGGGGAACAGTTGGGTGCACGGAAGTCGTTGGAACAGAAGCCAAAGCTGAAGTAACAGTGGCAAGAACCACGTTCTGAAATAGCAGATCAACTTAAAGCTTAGCAAGCAGAGTACCAGACCGTCGCATCATTCTTATAGTAAAGACCGCCAAACCAGTGAGTTCCTTGTGAACAACTGATTTGACGTTCACGTTGGACACTTCCCGCGACAAATGACAAAGAGCGCATCTCGCCCGAGTAATCTCCCATACCACAAGAAAACACACTTGGTGTTGCAGATAATTCTGAAAAGCGGATGTCTTACTTCGACCATCGGCGCAAGTTGCCGTTGCGCAGGTGATGATCAAGTCGATGCCAAAAAGCTGTTCACTTTTCCGATAGTATTTTCCCACTTGAAATTCGGTATCCTGGAGTTATGTAGTAGTACGGATATCCTTCGAACGGAATTCAAAAGCAGTGCAAACTTGACGGTGGTCTTGTAATATGTTGCAGTTTTTGAAGCAGTCGTTGTGGGCATATACAGTAGTGTAGTTAAGAGAGCTTATGATACCTTTTTTTAGTAAACTCAAAAGTGGTGGAAAGCATGGCCGTGATTATTTTCAAGAGTGTTCCAAGCTGCTAAGGACCTTCTTGGTTCTTTGTCACGATCACAAATACTCTCAATAAAAGTTTGGTTACATTGTCTCTTATATTTACATTGTTGTTTCATTAGAATTTGGTAATTCACGTTCTAATTAGATTCTGGTGTAGAATTTTCGAACGCAATTAGATTTAGAATTGTCCAATAATTCTGCTCAGCAAAATGGATAGAATTTGGTCAGAATAAGATTATAGATGGATCGATTAAAAGAGCTTTATTTTGGAAACTGTGTGGGACACAGTTGGGTGAGAATGAAAGGCACTGCATAATGAGTGTGATAAATCTGACTTTGAAAACTGTGATGCATTTGTGCTGGATGAAGGTGCTGGGATAGTTGTGGTGAAGAAAAGAGTTACCCTTAATGGAGGCCCAGTAAGATTCATGACTATGGCCCTGAAGTCACGATCCAGCCTCTGCAGGGCTGACAGGACAACTTTATTTCACTTTATTCACTTTATTCACTTGATTCATTTTGTAGCAGTGCTGTTCTTCTTTTCATTTTGGGCCGGTGCGTACAATTGCGTGATTTCAGTGGCTGCACGAGGATGCTTGAACAGCGGGCACTTATCTTCCATTAACGGTTTGCAATACCAGCCTTGAACGAATTTTTCAGCTCTGTACAAAGCGCGTGTGACAGACCATAATCCTGTGACACGGTCACTTGGGATTTCTTTGAATGATCTGGGTTGAAAGGGTCACGTATTGTGAACGATTCATCCGGTATTATTTTCAAATCCGAAAGGTCACTCCCATTCTGTGAGAGAATTTTCCTCACATCGACGTTATTCGGCTTATCGGCCAACACCCAGCCTGTCAAGAAAAAAAGTTCGTGTCCAACCTGAATTGAAAATTGATGCCTTTTTTCGCGTTAGGTGGCAAGATGTAAGCTTCGTGAATCTTGTGGAACTGCATCTCCTTCTGGATTGTCTCCTTATGGATTGCCGCCTGGAACGCTGTGAACCCCATCGCGCGCGCTCCGCCCGTTGGGGCCGACTTTTTTGCACTGGATGTCATACGAATCAAGAGACAATTCTAGTAAATGCCAATTGGCCTACAAAGCAACTATCGCCCTCAACGCAAACTGAATTGCAGTGTCGTTGTTCCGCAATGTAGTTCTGCCTGCAACAAACATCACCCCGTGACTGCTGCACATACACAGTCGTTTCTGGGTCTGAACTTTCTCGATGAGGAGGTTGTTATGAACGAACACGAGTTGGAGTGGACGAGGTTCATACGTCCAATCAATGATTGTGTGCCTTGGATTACTGGCGGCTGCACCAGGGAATCCATGTGATTTATTCCCTTTGATAAAGATTTATTTCAGCTGTCCGCCACGCCCTGCCAGGGCACGGGGAATGGGAAAGAAATCAAAAGGAATAATGTTGTCGCACCCGTCTGGCTCATCAAATAAAGAAAATTGTTCAGTCGATTTTCCTGATCTTCCCAGAAGCTTTGCTTAATCCGTCGAGCCTCTGCAAAATCTCCTTCAAACCACCAAGCAACGAAGTCTTGTGGAACGGCACACTGTGCTTGCGGCAAAGCTCCTCAATGGGGCCTGACACAGCACCAAAGCTATGTCTCGGCAACGTCGGAAATATGTGGTGTTCGATTTGGTAGTTAAGGCCGCCAGTAAACCAGTCGTTGAACAAACTCGGTAAAACATCACGTCCTGTACGAATCTGCAGCTCGTAGAAGTCGAACCCCTTCGCTTCGGATGCGGTGTACACAGGCATGCCGTTGTGGTTGACAGTGAATACAAAGGCAAGCAGAAGGCCGCATCCGCATTCAGCAACGAGAAGGAACAAAAGAGCGCGAAGCGGCGTAGCAAACATAAATGCCGCAGTCAGCAACCAGGCCCAATGGATGGCAAGTGTTGTTTTTTCAACAGCGCGCTGCAATGGTGACAGAAGTTTCGCTTTCTCGCCGATGTTGAAACGAATAGACGAAGAGCACCAAGCAAGTCGCGCGATTCCAAGGATCGGAAAGAAAAGAGTTGGCTGGTACGCCACGAAGAATCGTGCAAGATCGGCATCTTTTACGTCGTGGAAGAATTCCAGTGCGTGCTCAGACCATGCAAGGAACGGCATCGTGTTAATGTCCGGGTCTTCTCCGTGAATGTTGGGCACAGAGTGGTGTGTGCAGTGCTGAACGGACATCTCCATTAGACTCCATGTGCTGGATAAAATCAATTTCACCTTGTCTTTCCACCAGGAAACAGAAAACCCTTGCCAAACGTTTCCAACGATGTAGCCCACAGCATCATTGTAGAGTCTGTTCTTGAAAACCTGGTGATGAAGAAAGTCGTGCGCCAGCCAGCCGGATTGTTGCCAGAACACAGCCATGAAGGTTCCAGCAAGCAAAACAGCCAAAGTTGATGACCTTCCAAACGCCCACAACAATGAAAGAGACGCTGCGCCAAGAGAAAAGGTTGATACCACTTTGAAGAGGTAGTAGAGTTTGTTCGATTCAAAAAGCCCCTGCTTCTTGAAATCTTCTCGTAGTTTGTCGATATCCGTTTTGAAATCTGACAGCGGGAAACAATTAACTTTCGCTCACGATTTTTATGTCCAACCGTTCGGCTTGGGAACCTCGGAAGGGTCAAGATCACCGACGTAGAAGTCAGACATTATCGCCTCAGCGTGCTCAGTATGGAAGACTTCAAAAGCGCCGGACGCATCCTTTCCCAACTGTAGACACGTTGTGTCAGGATTCAACGCAAGATAGGATAAATAACTCAGAAAATGGCAAATTGTTTAACTGTACCTGTGAGACAGCGACAGCACCACCGGGATGGAATGCTAAGAAACCCGTGCCAGCGCCAATGTCGTAGACCTTATTGTGAATAACGAGCAGAGCGGGGCCGCCTTTGTTGACGTCATCTGCGGTCAGCTTCTTCGCAGCCGAGGCCTCGATGTCCGCCCAGGTAAAGGTCTTGACTAGGATACGGGAAATGGTGGTAATAGGAGAACGAGTATGAGAGCAGTCAGGCAGAGGCAGATGGACGGAAGGACCCGGAACAAACCTGTCATTGAATGTTTTTTTGGCGTGTCCCGTGAAATCCATTCATCACAGCTCATATCGTGGTTCGGTGTAGCGCTTAGCTTCATGCTTCGCCGCACCCGTGCGTGTAGAGGAATTGATGCCGATGAGGACTTGTGGGGGTACACGCGGTCGAGGACTGCACTGCACTGCTCTAGGAGCTGAGCGAGTGCAGGACTGTAGGCATCGCCTGCATGTGCACCTACCAACTCGTTGAAGACGATCCTTACTTCTCTATAGGCAGCGCATATGCAATGGTGCGCCACCTGTGAATTCTTTTTACGTGTCTTCGCCTTTCAGTCTCAGAGCGTGTCCGTGCCTGCCCAACAAAATCATAACTCCAATTGCAAGCGGTAACAATGCGACGGTCACAGTCGGAGATCTGGTTTTAACCAACTGTTACTGCCTCACAATCTGCGGGGAGAACAAGCAGGCAGTGTATGTCCCAGAACAGAACGGTAGCGCCCAATCAGTTCAATGACTACCGCGGGACAACCAGCAAGCGCCTGTAAGCCATCAAAGCGATAGCAGAGTACGTTCCAGTGTTTGTGCGCATCGCTGCAGCCTGTTTGAATCTTAACAATGACAATGATGTCAACTTGTTATCAAAAATTTCGACCTCATACAAACATCCGGATGCGATCCCTCAGCGCCCTTGCTGCTGTCTGGGCGATACTTGCCATCGCCACGGTCCCGGGCGCTCATTCGTTCTTGTATCTCAATACGAACGGTCATTACAACCCAAACCTCTCACCCGACCAGCTGCAGATTGCAATGAGATGCATGTACGCTTACCAGGCCGTGGACGGCGACACTTGCTTCTCTGTTGCTAGTGCCTTTGCGATGGTGTGTAGAGTTCCCTTAGCTAATCTGATTGTTTGCATGCACCCAGAGTACTTCCGCTCTTGCAGCGATGAACCCTAGCTCTGTCTGCGCTGGCGGAAACAACGTCGCGATAGCGGCCGGCGATGTGCTGTGTGTTTCTTCGGCTCCAACTGCTTCCACAACATCCATTACTACATCAACTGCAGCCCTTGCTCAGAGAACTGATGCAACTGCGTCCGAGACTTCCATAGCAGACCTTCCCGAATGGTTCACAACTTCCGAAGCTATTTCCTCTTCCGTCCAAACAAGCGCAGCAACTTCAACAAGTTCAGCAACTACCTCAACTACTTCAACTACTTCTACAACTACCTCAACTACTTCAACTTCACCGACACCGACAACGACAACTACCACGACCACGACCACGACATCCACAACAACAACGGAAGAGTCGACAACCACGACAACTACTTCGACGACTACTACCACCAGTACAACAACAACAAGCACTACGACAACGACGGAGTGGGTGGCTCAGACCACAGCAGCGGCTTCGGGTGGTGGCAGTAATGTAATTGCATTGTCGTTTCAAAACAACTGATGCTAATGATGGATTTTTTGGAAAAAGAGCGGTTCAGGCACCTACGACATTAAGTTCACTTATTATGGCAACGGAGAGTATACAGATCCGAGTGTATTTATGTGCGGCAAGAATGGCTATGCATCGCAAATGCCAAGTGATCCGACTGAGATAATTGCAATTTCACAACAATTGGGGCTGCAGCTGTTCAGCAGTTACATGACGTCAAGCCAAATCAATGACTTTGAAAGCTTTGCTGGGCCAATGTGCATGAGTCAGCTGCAAATTACCGCTGGCGGGACGACGTTTACAAAAGTCATTTATGACGTGTGCGACGACACTAATGGTTGTGCAACGAATGACATTGACTTCTGGGATCCGTCAGCCGTGGACGCCGTTTGCAACGGCGAGTCAGGAGCGTGCCACACATCAGCGTACTTGAACCCAATCTGGATGGGATGACTTTCCCTTTCTTTCTTCTGACCTTCCTTGTTTGGATGCCTCATGTCTGAGTTGATTTATCCCGTTTTTATACCTTTAAGTTTGTGCCAGTGCCCTTCGCCCTTCTCTGTTAGACTGTACCTCGTGTCTGTGTGTTTCTCGATTGTCACAATAAAAGAGAAGTAGTCACGCATCCTCAGAATGCTGGTGCACGACAAACTCGGCCGACTGCTAAACCCGCCACAGAGGAGACTGCACGTGTGCATGCGGCAGCGCGTGCCTGGGCGTACTCGAACTGCACGGCCTCGGGGGCACACGTATCGGTGATGGATGCGCGGTGATTGTTGATCACCGGCGACGCAACTGCCCATCAAAAGCCGCTCTCGACGCCTTGTGCCTTGACTCACAAATGACTCTCGCGCGCGTCTCCAAGACCACTACCACCACAACGACAACCACCAAGTTTCGCGACGGGACTTCCGAGACGAAGCAGACAACGAAGACCACAGAGGTCATCACTCCGGTTGACGGTGATAATTCGCAACCTGCTGGTGAGTATGTTCGCGTTTAAACCGACTCACATTCCTAACGTCGTCATCAGAGGTTGATGACTTCAAGTTTCCGAGTGACTTTCTGTGGGGTTTCGCAACCGCCTCCTACCAGATCGAAGGCGCCGTCAATGAAGGCGGTCGTGGCCAGACAATTTGGGACACCTTCTGCGCAACCCCAGGCAAAGTCATTGACGGCACTTCCGGAGAGACAGCTTGCGACTCGTACCACAGAGTTCTCGAAGACGTTGCTCTGCTCAAGCAGTACGGTGCCAAGGCTTACCGCTTCTCCATTGCATGGGCGCGCATCATTCCGTCAGGGTCGCGCTTTGACAAGGTCAACGAGGAGGGTGTGCAATACTACAACACCTTGATCAATGCATTGGTAGCGGCAGGAATTACACCATTGGCAACACTGTACCACTGGGACCTTCCGCAAGCTCTGATGGACAACTACGGTGGTCTGCTGAGCACGACCGAGTTCCCGCTTGATTTCGAGAACTACGCTCGTGTTTGCTTCGAGCGTTTTGGTGACCGTGTCAAGCTTTGGCTCACTTTCAACGAGCCATACTGCTCGACCAAGCTTGGGTACGGTTGGGGAGCCCATGCACCAGGCCGTACTTCGAACAGGGACAAGAATCCGGTTGGTGACTCGTCAACAGAGCCGTGGTTAGCCGGCCACGCAATTCTTCTTGCCCACGCCCGTGCGGTGCATCTTTACCGCGACCAGTTCAAACCATACCAAAATGGCAAGATCTCCATCACTCTCAACTGCGACTGGGGTGAGCCTTACTCTGACTCGCCGGAGGACAAGGCTGCCGCCCTGCGGTATCTCGAGTTCTACGCATGCTGGTTCGCGGACCCTATCTACTTCGGTGACTACCCGGAGAGCATGAAAAAGCAGCTCGGCTCCCGTTTGCCATCCTTCACTGACGAAGAGAAGGCATATGTCAAGGGCACTGCCGACTTCTTTGGCCTTAACTCGTACACTTCACGTTTGATCCAAAACCGCGACGCGGAACCCGAGTTGGACGACTTGGACGGAAACTTAATTCAACACACTATCGACAGCAACGGCGTGCCTATTGGCCCAAGAGCCGAAAGTCTGTGGTTGTACGTTGTTCCGTGGGGACTCCGGAAACTTTTGAACTTCCTGGACCAGCGCTACGGCCATCCAGATATTTACATGACTGAGAATGGTTGCTCTGTCCCCGACGAGAACAACCTATCGAAGCAGGACCTGCTTAACGACCAATTCCGTGTTAATTTCTACAAGGGGTACATCAACAGCGTTAAGCTTGCAATCCAAGATGGTGTCAACGTGAAATCTTACTTTGCGTGGTCCCTGATGGACAACTTCGAATGGGCAGACGGTCTGCAAACCCGCTTTGGATGCACGTACGTTGACTTTGACACATTTGAGAGAATCCCCAAAGCATCTGCCTTGTGGGTTTCCAACTACTTTCAGAATGCTTTCTGAATGTGGAAGATTCCGGTTTGAGAAGAATAAATCGTTCATAATTTCCCGCCTCAGAAAATCCCGATATTATTCTGGAACGAACAGAATCTTGTTCAAATTATGAGCGGAACCTGTGTCATCCGACTCCTGGACAGTCAACGAGGCCAGCTGCTGGACTCCGTTTCCGGCGAATATGAAGACTCGTTCTGCCTGGAGTCTTTCGCCGATTTGATAGCAGCACATGCCAACACCGAGCCGAAGGGAACGAAGTCGCTGATAATTGCCCGCGTGCAGACGTGGGACCACAAGCACTCGAACTCTAAGTTCTACTCATACTACAATGCATACCACTTGAACAAAATTCTGTTCCAGACGCAGGTTGGAAAATTCGATTTTTTTTTGAGTGTTTCACGGCAAGCCATATAATATGATAAAAACCAGATATACTTGGACAAGAAACTTATTCACCGCCTGAACGTCCTCAATCCTCTGTCAAACACGGACATTATCGGTCACGTGCAGTACTTTATTGTGAATCCCGTTCCCAAGACAGTCCAATGCCTAAGCGACCCATGCTCCGAAGTACCATCCCAACCGATTCCCGCGAATCCACCAGTGCACGTTGTTGAACAGAGCCCCGTGGCAGCAGCTCCCGCCTCTGGCAAGAAATCGCCAGTGCCGCAGCTGTTCGTTTCCACAGCGACAAGCTGTGGAGGATCGATTCTAGTGGATCTGCCGCCACCAAGCCCGTCCGTGCGTGAGGCGGAACAAGACGGCGGTGCGGCGTCGTGGACGCTGTTGAGCCCATCGGTTTCGGTGGTGACGGACGACGACGGCGACAATGGCCGTCGACGCAGCAGCGCAGAAAGCGCAGTGCGCCCGCCGCTGCGCATCGCTATTCCTGAGGGCGTCGCGACCGCATGGGGGCTTCCCGCGGTCGTTGTTGAAGACGAAGGGACTGGCGACGGCGGCGCACCGCCAACGTCGAGCGGCGCGAACCGGCGGTCGCTGTCGTACGGCAACTGCGCAGCACTGCGCGACGCGGCGCGCTACGAGGAATGGATCACCAGCGTCGCGAATGCGCGCAAACCGAGCGTGGGCAGCGATTGCGCCGGAGTGGAAGCGTACGACGCGGTGCTCTTTGCCACGGACGACGATTTCCTCGAGAGCGCGCACATCCGCTCGATCTTCAAGAAGAATGCGGTGACGCCGGACGAAGCGACGCTGTTCGAGATGACGCCCGTGACGAGCGAGCCCCCGCAGTCCCCCGACACGCCCCGCGCGAACAGAGGCCGGCATCACGAGGACTATCAAGAGGATGAAGAGTCCACCTGCGGATGGTGCTTCCCCAGCAACGAAGCATTGCAGAAATACTCGACCGCTGGGCGCTACTTAGCGAGGATTAGGTGCCTGTGCTTCGCCATTGCATTCCTTGTTATCATCGTGTTGTTGTGAGTGGAATCTTCACACTATCTTTTGTTTGTTTGTTGACTCAACTTTGTTCACTTCGTCTCATTAGCATTGTCTTGTAAGTAACTGTGAAACACGAAAATATCATTAATCAGATGTTAAGAACGATTAAATTGGGATCAGAAACAGTTTCAGCATCGTACAACGTGCCATCTGATGTAGCGAGTACCTCAAAGGCAACCGGCAGCTAATCATTTCGACCATTTCAGAAACGTTTATTTTTGCAGTCAAAATAAGGACATACAAATTTAAGGAACACTCCATGAAACTAATGCATCAAAAATAAAGTCCAAGTTGGATATCACTAGATTTGCGCGATCTGATTTTTTGAAGCAGTCGCTTCTGATATCTCAGGAATTTTTTCGAACTCGGACGCGTTTGTGTTCTTTCTCTGAAGATGGGTAAATTTCGCCAAGTCCACGGAAGCTGTTTGACTCATCTCCTCATCATCATCTCCTTCGCTGCTTCTTTCTCCAATTTGCAAAGCTCCACTCTTGATGAGGCTGCTCACGGTATCATGATATGCTCTTGTTTTGATGAATTTTGGAACCGAGTCCGTTGCCATCAAAGTGAAAATATGATTTTCGGCAACATCGAATAGCGCGGCCGTGATTCCGAGTCCTCCTTCTTTTTCCTTTTCTTTCTCCATCATTGCAATTCTTGAAGCGAGCATGTTTCCGGCTCCAGCGAGCAAGATTGCGTCAGGATTGATCTGTTTTTCATTGACAATGCAGTTACTGTCAACAAGCTCGAAAAATGGCATCAGTTCCGGCGTTGCAACGACGTTCGTGATATTTTTTTTACGCACAAGACCAACGTTGATTTCGTAGGGTCCATCGTCTACAATGTACTTCAAGTACATTGCCATTGCATGAGCAACAATCTGAGAAGTCACTGGCGCGATGGTTTCGGTGTCCAGCGCAAGCGCTTGCCCAGGAACCACTGTGGCACCGGGAGCGTACATCCGACGAAATGCGTCCACGTCTTTCCAAAAGTTCAAATTTTCTTGCGAGAACATGAAGTACATATATCTGCGAAACTGTTCGTACAGCTTTGGAGTGTCTATGATGACGCGGAGACGATGAACGTGCGATCTTATTCGATCAGTGAACTTCGTTACTGCTGGATCGCGCTCGGTGGTGGAATCCATCGGTAGCAGATCCAAAGCATCCTTATGTGTTTCCGCTGCCATTTGCTTCTTGAGTGCAAACACTTTGGGACGTGATGCTGACACAATCTTGGCGATCGGGGATAATACTTGGCCGTCGTTTGGTAGGCCTCCAATTGGCGTTGATGGGCCAGAAATGCTTCCACCTGGTTCCTTTGCCCGTCCTTTCGAACCATCCATGGAAATAAGCTTCGTGTGGCAGGATTCCCAGTCCAGCTCGTCAAACTCGTTTGGTACTCCACATGACGGAACTTGAGGACTCGCGATGCTTGTCATTGATTTGGACGGTCCCGTTTCTGTAGTGGCTCAACAACGTGACTGAACCAGACAGAAAGAAGTATTACTCAACTGTTCAAAGCCTCGTTAGCAAGCTCCGACAGTCGCGGACTGTTTACTTCGCGCGAATCGAACGCACTGCTCAGCCGCGAGCCGGGGATTGCTTCGCTCTTTTTCCGCGCGAAGAAGCCCCCGATAGTCGGAACATCCTCCCACCTGGCAACACGCGCGCCGAGAGCAGTACAGTGGAACACAACGCGCGAGCTGTCGCGCGAGATCTCGTCGCTGACGTTCTCGATCCATCCCTGGTTCACAAACTCGCCCATCACGATCACGGCCTCCTCACGCGTCACAACAGACGAGTGGCGGAGGATCCAGTCGACCATTGCGGCTCCCGCGAACGCGTGCGAATAAGACTTCAGCCGCACTATGCGGTCTTTCACAAACAGCGGGTACATTTCCTCCCCCTGGATACCCGCCAGATTCGACGACGATGAGCACGTGTCTGCTGCCAGGAGAGACGTTGGGTCCGGCCGTGTTACGTTCGGGAACTATCAGTCCGGGATGAAAAATTCGATTTCCCCGCACACAATAAAACTCGACCAAACCTTTTCTCCTACAGCATATCGGAACAAAGCCTCCATCGTGGGCTGACACAGACTCAACGTGCCAGATGTATCGCGGTCCAAGTAAATAATTCCTGTCTTCAATTTTGCGTTGCGATCTGAAAACACAACTTGTGGTGGGCGCTCGTCGATCCGATTCCCCGAGACATCCCGCAACACAACATTTCCCTTAGCGCTGACGACAAACGGCCCTTTTTCGATGTTCACACTGAATGGCTTTTCAACATTAACAATAAGCTGAGCAAGCAGCAGTCCTCCGAGACATTCCATAGCGTCGTTTGCTGAGAAGTTAAAAGGAGGTGCAGTCACTGCGTTCAAAAGCACGTCGTTGCGAAACGTATTTTGGTATGTCTTGAAGTGATGCTTATGAGGGATTTGCGCGATGTTCGGCATTATTTTCGCAAACAGAATGAAGGGCGCCTGTTTCACGGTTGATATTCAACCTTTTAAATTTTCTAATAGCGAGCGTCTGTCAGTACTTACACTGTGCCCGTTCGTCGATGACGTATTAGATGCGCTGAGGGAGCTCATGCGCGTTTCGCGTTTCGATTGTTACAATCTATCACAATGAAATTCTAGAACCAGCAAATTTCCTCTTTTTATTCAAATGAACAGCAATTTTTACTCAATCGGTCAGTAAACTTCTGGCTTGTGCTAGGATGCTTTTTTCAAACTTCGCAAATAAATTTTTCGTTCGGCATCAGCCCCATTAATAAAGTGGCCGACCTGCATTGATACCGAATCTGGAATATGTAAATATTTCACATAAGTTCATGCAGCGAATTATCAGTCGCATCCTGAAACATCTGTGGAAGAGTATCTGTTTACCTTATTCTGCGGCATGGCTCCTCTCGATCGCAAAGAAGGAATAATCACTGGCTCTACACAAACTCAACGTTCCGGTTATGGTTGAGACACACTAATTCCGTTATCAGTGAGTAAGGATTATTCACGGATATCGGAACCTACCGAAAAAAAAATTTCACGCTGTCTTTTGTTACTCGAGTTTGACTGCAGTTGTAAATGCAGTCAATTGCCCACCCATATTTCAGTCATTCACGCACAGTATGGACGTGAGTAATACTATTATAACATGGATTTCACGCCCATGCGAACTCATATTGGGCGAAGACTGTCCGGAACTGCCTTTCTTCTGCTTCAAATATTTGCTTCTCGAAAACGAAACTAATCGTTTGCCCAATCCCCAATTTTTCAAACCCTTTCAAAAGCTCGAATACTGACTGCATAAAGTATCGCTTCATCAAATGATCGTTACTTTGCATCCTCCGTTTGCTTCAGACGCGACCCTTCGTTTCTGTTTTCGTTCTAAAAGCCCAAGCGCTCAACAGTTTCCCACATTCATACAGAATTAAATGGCAAAAGCGCGTTAAGCCACGAGTATAGTGCCAGAATCATAGCTTTGAATGTTTGTTGCACCAGCATCAGCTCGGGAGCGGTCCGTTTGCAGTTGTGTTTGCAGTGGTTGTGTTTGATGCACGTCGCATTGATGGAATCAAATAAACGGAAAACAACGAAATGCATCTCGTTCGCCCCGCCCTGCGCCGCGCCATCGCTGCTGCCCCCGCGACGCCTGCGTCCGCGAGATTCGTCTCCGTCTCCGCCCGCGCCTTGGCCGCTAAGCCCTCGACCGGTCTGCGCTGTCCTCGCCGCTGCCCGTCACCCTGACTCACCAATAACAGACGTCGACCCGTACAACGTCCCCATCCCTGGTTACCGCGCTCCCGGACAGATTGCCCACAACTGGGAGCTCGCCACCGGTAACGAGCGTTACGAGTATGTGAAGCGTCTGGCTGGCGAGGAGCCCTGGGAAGACATGCAGCCTTACATCCTGAAGGCGAAGCCCACCGCCCAGAACCCCTTCGTTGTTACCGGCAGCGACCCCGAAAAGTACCTTGGGTGCACTGGTGTGTAATTCCTTTGACTTTCTTTTTCATTTAATTTTTTTCCTCTGTCCTTCGCGAAAAGGGTTTCCCGCCGACACTCACGAAGCCATCTGGTTGACCCTGCGCCCGCACAATGGTGTTGATAGATGCCCGCATTGTGGTTAGTTAGGTTTTGTTTCTTATTGATTTTATTTTTTATTTTTCATCATATTCGCACACAGGAAATGCATACAAATACAAGCAGGCCGAGGCTCACCATCACTGAAATAAAATCACTCGTACGTGCTGCAATATTTAATTTTGACGGCACGTTCTTCCATGTGATCGAAATTCAATAAAATAAAATTCCCGCAAACACTTTCATTTTTAAACGAAAGCCAAATGCTCATTATCCATTGCGAAACAAGAAATTATCAAAGCTACCGCTCGAGAAACTCCTGAGCACTAGCGCGGACAGCGGCATCCAGGATGGTGTACATTTGAGCGCAACCGTCCTTGGCGAGCGCGACAACGCCTTCGAATTCGTCTATATGTAGGCGCGACTCGAGATTCACAAGCACGACTTTACCGTCACGCGGCATCATGCCGAGCGTGACCACAGGCACGTCCATTCCTTCCTCGGTCAGGTTCGCGTCGAGCAGCGCACAGCCGTTTGCAAAACCCGCTGAGCATGCAACGACGTAGTCTAGCATGGGGATTCCCGCGTTCATGAGTGCCAGTGACGTGGCGTTGACGGCAGCATGTAACAAACCGCCGTCAAACTGCAGAATGTGCACAAACACGGCAATTTCCGACCGTGGCGAAGCGGACAATATGACAGCAGATTCGAATGTTGTTTTAATTAGCGAAGCCATTTCGAGAAGGCGTCTGCGTAAAGCAGTTTGTTTTTTCGTTGTTTTTTTTTTTGGTTTTTTTTTGGTTTTTTTTTGTTTTTTTTTTGGGGGGGGGGGAGGGGTAAGTTTACTTGCTTTTCGCGATCAAGAGAAACCCAACTTGTCCTTTCTCAGGCGTTGTTTTCGCTCGCCCGAGCTGAATGCCGCAATGCTGAAATCAACAACAAGATTCGCCTCGGACGACGACGACGATGCTGCGGAAACGGCAGACTCGCCAGCACCGGCGCCAGCGGCACCGACAGTAGAAGCAGCCGCAGAAGAAGAAGAAGAAGCGGGTTCTCGGGGCCCGAACACGCGCACTAAGCACTTTGTGTGGCCGTGTTCGACGAACGCGACTCCATCAGCCAGCCCCAACGCGGAGACGGCAGATGCAGCGCCGGAATCAGCTGAAGCGCCGATGCTTGCGGATGCGGCGGCCGGTCCGATGTGGCAGGCCACGCGCCGCAGCTCGCGCGGACGCCGCCCATCGATGCGAAAGCCCTCGGGCGAGACTACGTCACGACGCATTTCTTTATTTCTTTTTTGTTTGAATTATTTGGTGTCAATCTGAACTTAGCGGAGGCACGACGACTGGCATGGCAGCTTTGAACTTCAAGGCAGCTGCGCGCCAACTCCGCAACTTCATAGGCAGTAACCATGTAGAGGCAGCTTCGTTTGTGCAAGATACGGAACATATGAAGTGATATTAGGAAGCCGATATTTTGGGCACACTCATCCCATCCTCGCTTCGAAACCGTTCGCCTTCAGCTCTGCCTTCACCTCCGATATCTTAACTTCTTTCCGATGAAATATGCCGGCCGCTAAAGCAGCGTCCACATTTGTTGCCCTGAAAACCTCAGTGAAATGCTTGGCACTGCCCGCTCCGGAAGACGCAATAACTGGAATACCCACGCTTTGTTTCATGAGTTTCAACAGGCCGATATCAAACCCACTGTTTGTGCCATCCTTATCCATGCTGCCAGAACGATTGCATTCAGTGGAATCCTCTAGAAAAGAATACAACCGATTACTAACCAGTTGCACAGAATTTCCCCGGCTCCGAGGGCTTCGCACGCAACAACCAGCTGTCGTGCGTCAAGATCCCGAGCCTCTCTTCCACCCTTGATCGTGCACTGGTACCAGCACAACTTTTCCCCGTTAGGGCCGCGATCACCGTCGGCAAGCTCGACAACCGCATGCCCATTCGCCTCCGAGGCACTTTTGATGTAGACTCGCTTCGGATCGACAGAGATGACTACAGCTTGCGCGCCGTATAAGCGACTTATCTGCTCAATTGACGATAAACCGTCGCCCTTGCATCCATTGCGGTAATAGGCTTCCGCAGCCAAAACGGCATCTCCCCCAATTGACACCTTGTCCGCTCCGGATCGGAAGTACTCGCTGGCAACCTCCAACGCCGTCGCCGTGACTCGGCCAGAGTCGCGGTCGATTAGGTCACGGATGCCGCCACCAACAGTGAGCGGTACAAAGACGCGGGCACTGGCACGACGCACAACTTCGAGCATTGCGTCGTCGGCAAGCACGCTGCCGCGGAACGAAGTGATGTTCAAGAACGTGATCTCATCCGCGCCTGCGGCAAAGTACTCCGCACTGAGGTCCACGGGCTTACCGAGGTTACGCACGTCACCACCAGTGCTCGACTCGCGCACGTCGTACTGGTCGCCCTTTGTCACGACGAGGTCCCCTGCGTCGTTTGTGCGCACGTCCAGACAGGCAATGACCCGCTTGTTGAGCCGATGCGGTACAGACGCCACAGCTATAGGAAGCGTTGACGGTACCGTTGTGTACGTCGCTGTGTCGGAGTGCAGAAAGGTTGAAAGAAGCTTGAGCCCGGCGCTGCCAGATTTCTCTGGATGGAACTGTGTGGCCAGAATGTTGCCGCGTTTGATTGACGAGATGAATGTCTCATCGTGATATGTTGTAAATGTGCAGGTCCATCCGCCTTCGAGGATCTCGCGTCGTGGAGCTGATGCATCGAAAAGATCCTTTGGGACCAGAGCTGCAAACGAGTGTACGAAATAGTACCTAAAGTTAAGAATCAACTATTGCTTCCCGCATAAGGAGTTGCAGTGTTCATACCTTGTGTCTTCCCCGTCGTGGTTTATGTACTCAGTACCAGTTGCGTCCCCAACCACCACGGAAGCATTCCACCCCATATGTGGAACGGATTTTTTGCCTCCAGAGGATACCTCAGTAGAAAAGCGAGTAATCTTGTGTTTCACAAGGCCTAGACCCGGAACTCCCGGCGACTCGTCGGAACTCTCAAATAAGCTCTGCATTCCAATGCATATTCCCAGAAATGGCTTCCCAGACGCAAGATAATCTCGAAGAGGCTTCTCAAGGCCCTTCGTCCTCAACGCCTCGAGGGCTGGGCCAAACGCACCAACACCCGGGAAGATGATTTTCTGTTGTACAATGTCAAAAGCGCAAAGATATCCCGGCAACGCTCACATCAGCAAGTGCAAAGTCTTCAGGGCGCGAGATGGTGCGAATGTCGAAACCGATCTGCGATACGGCATTCACCAGCGACCGCACGTTGCCGGCGCCGTAGTCGAGAAGGAACACGGCAGGCGGCATTTTCGAGGTGATTCGACGAAAACTAGACTGGGATTGATTGCAACACTGAACGCGGCAAGGCAACAGCCGGTTTCGCACCTGCTCGAATCATTCTAGCGCGCATACGCTACTCTGCAGCAACCTGATGAATGATGAGGAATCGGGCGCATTGTTAGCATCTCCACCGCGCCTTCGTCGCCTATGAGAAACATCAAGACGAGAAACCAGCATTGCAAAGTATCTGAAAGCTCTTGCCAGTGTGGAAAAGCTCAGTCTTGAGTCTCACAAGCAAGCTGAAATCTTTCTCAAAGAATGTTGCAAAATAAACGCGATTCCAAAATCTCTGAAGCGACGTGTAATTGCGTTGAACCACGAGGTTTGCTTGTGGCTGTATTGCAGGGATTGGGCAGACGCAGAAGACGTGGAGGGCGCATGATGCGCGTCAGCAGAGGCAGAGAGTCCACAACGTATCGCTGCAGCATGATCCCGCGACGGCGCCGGCGGCATGGCCGAGTGCACGCCACGCGTTTCGCGTATGTTCTCGGCGCGCCGATGCGCCGCAGCTGAAGTTCCGTTGCTTCATTTGTTGCCATGTCGGCGTCGTCCGCCTTCCGCATCGGCATCGAGCCGCTGCCGGACGCCGACGAGGATACGCAGATCGGCAACAGCCCCTTCGTCTACGGATATGCAGGCCTCGAGCCGTGTTTTGTGCGGTGCGTCATCGGCTCCAGGTGCTTCGCTGTTCTTATCCCCCCGAACAGAGGCGTCGTGCACATCGCCTGTGCCACCCGTGTCCCCCTCGCCGTCGGCAAGCTCATCATATCGTTTAAAGGTGTTCAGACCTTGGCATACACAAAAGAGTCTGGTGAGACTGTCAAGTGCGAGAAGGTGACGCGTGATGCTGTGCATTCCTACGAAAACCCCCTCCGCGTTGGATAACACTAGCCTTTCCAGATCCTCGTTCATTTAAAGGAAACTCTGTTGGAGAACGAAACTCTTCATTGTCCGTGCGAACTGAGCCTTCCGTTCCAACTGTCGCTCCCCGATGCTCCCGCTTCTCAAACAGATCTCATGAAGAGCGCAGTGCGGCTAGCGAATCTACCCGTGCAATCCATGCACGTGAAGGGTGTCTTTTCCTACGGCTCCGGCTTTGAGTCTGAGACGAATTATTTCCTCCTTGCCGAGCTTGTTCCGCCATCTCTCTCGCCGAACTCCTTATTGGCCGTTCTTACCGCCCCACCAGTTCATCAAGCGCGCACCCAAGTGTACCCTTTCATCGCACATGATCCTCGACAGCTACCCCTCTTGCTCCAGCCTGACTCGAAGCGGTGGAGAAGTGCGCCAGGCGACTCGCCGCTAGAATACGAAGTTGAATTATCCGCCACTACCTTTGGACCCGGCGATGCGCTGCGCGTGCAGTATCGGCTTGCTGTTGCACGTGATGCTGCTGCGCGAGGCGTGCGCGTGAACAAAGTCACCGTTATTCTTCGCGAACATCGCACAATTTCCACAACCACCGGGAATCGTATTCCGCCCTCATATCAATGCTCGCGGTCGTCCTGCGAAGTTCGCCGTTGGGATTTTTATGAATTTGGATACATACAGAAATTACAACGGTGGCGCGGAAGGATCGATTCGGAAGAGGAACTTAATCCAGAAGATTTTCAATTCCAAGTTGACGGAGAGGAAAATGATGCCGAAGATGAACCGTCCGAAAGGCTTGATTCGCATGCTGACGACGATGTGCGATCATCGATTGGGGCTCGGCTGTTTGTCGCAAAAATCAAGACCAAATCTGCCGCCCGCACTTCCCATGAAAACGTCACTAAATCAAAGAATGCTAAGAATACCTTCAAAGTTGGGAAAGTCGAAATGGCCGAGTTGCGTCCCCGAAGGAAATTGGCGGCTGGAATGTCTTCTTACACACCCTCACATCTGCTACCGACCACCGCGTATTCTTATGATCACGTTCCATCATCCAGATGGAATACTTCAGTTTTGGGCGAACCAGAGTTTGCTGACGGTTGGTCAAGGTAACTGCAATAATTCTTGTTTTGCGATTAATTTGAAAACCCAAGCGGACCTGGAGGTGACGGACTGTACGTGGAAAATGAAATCGAAATCGAGATACCCAGCACGTTTTTGTGCACTCCAGATACATTTAAACCACCACCAGATTCATCTTTAACATTTCCAAATTTTCACAACCACGTTTATCAAACGTTGCCTTATGTCGAAGTGAAACACACAGTACAAGTGCGAGTCGATTTAGAAGGTGTCGAAAAACCAATAGTAATGGAGTGCTGGGCCGTTGTGGCGAGTGTTGGGAAAAAGCAGTGTGGTGCTTTGCTGGAGCATCGAATCGACCTTATGCCAATTCTTGATTATGAAAGGGTAGTTGGAAAGGAGGTATGGGTTCCAGCGTATGAGAAATTTGATTCCTTTTTGGGCTCTCCCGGCGGTAGCGAAAACACGGATGACGAAGTGGAAGACGAAGTCGCGCAGTTTTTTGGCGAATTGGCGAGATACATTCCTGAGGGATATCAAATGGTCAAGTTTGGAGAAAAAGCAGCTGGTGCCGAATCCTCAAAGACTGTCTCTCCTTCAAGAGATAATCTAGGTGAAAAGTCAACTACCTCATTGAACGAATGCAACTACTTCCAAGAACGACCTTCGATATCGTCCTTGCTCACAATATCCAAACCAAGTAGTGGAGGGCGCACCGGAAAGCCGCAGCAGATCGCCATTGATGTTGATTCACCTCTATTGAAAGATGGCCTAGATGTCGAATTATGCAAAACACCGTCGAAAGAGTCGCCGCCAATTTCGCAACCTGCAGAAAGGAAATTCCGGAGAATGAGCATCAACACCCGAGTTCAACAATTCAAGGCTGTTCCTAGACTTATGAGCGCTCATTCTCTTCTTGAATCTGATGCATCTCGCGTGGCAACTGTGGGCAGTCCAACCTCTGAGCAACTGGTTGCAGGATTCCGCAGTAATCGGCGGAAAGATTCTGCGTTGTCGGCCACAATGACGCGGCTGGGTGGCTCCAGCGGTAGCATTGGTCGTACAAATGCGATTTGGACTGCAGAAGAGCTTACTGAAAGTGATAGTGACAGTGGGGAGGATGGATTTGTACGGCACCCACTTTTGGACGATTTTGATATTGAAGCGCGCAGACGAGCCAAAATTGCGCGGCGATTGGCACGGAAGGCAGACGACTCGGGCGGAAGCTTTCTGGGGGTGGACGATAACATCGAAGGCCACAAGGGATTGGGACTGCATCTCGACGAGATGAGTAATGCAGATGGAGTGACATATGGAGACTATAACGCGGTGCTGCCCGGGCTGGGGCCGGAGAACAGCGTTAATGCGTCGTGAACAAAGTCGGGCGCGTTCATGATTGGCGCGAAACAAAACACAGATAACAAATGGCGCAGTCGGAACGCGTCGCCGCCGCCGCCTTCCCACGCGTCCACCGGCGCAAGTCGTGTCCCGTGCGCTCTCTCCCGCGCCTCCCGCTCTCCGCGAACGCGTTCGACCGCGCGCAGCTAGGCATCGTGCAGCTTGACGTCTTCAGCGTCTACAGACATGACCCTTCCCTCCTCCTCGCCCGAAAACCCCCTGTTGCGGCGGCAGCCGAGCCATTGTCAGTCTCGTCCCTGCCAACACTCGCGATGCAGCTGGTAAGCAGCAACCAGCAGCGACGCGGCCAGCAGCCACGTGGAGGCAGCAGGGCCATAGCGGCACTCTCGCGAAAGGTAACGACGCGAGCGTCAACGCGACGCCAGAACAAAAGCAAAGCAAGTTTCATTGCCGGAAGGACCCGAAGCAACATCAGCAACTCACGCGAGGGCTCCGGTAAGTCTGTGTACCGAACACAAAAATCCCTGATAAAGCAGCCACAGCCACATCCTTCAACCATCCCGTATGCATCCCAATGTCGCCCATGACAAGCCTGCGCCCCGCAGACTTTGGTGGAGCCTCGTCGGTCGCCGCGGGCGCGATGTCAAGGCAGCACTCGCCTCCGCCACATTCTCCAGTTTCAAGCATTGCCGATTCCGCGGCATCAGACGATGAAAGTGACATCGCTAACGACGTGAGCAACCACTATGAGGCTCCTGAACATTGCAATCGCGATGTGCTGCGGAAAAGAGCAGGAAACACCCAAGACGCAGACGACTCACGACTTGTGCAAGCATACGGACCATTCACACGAGACAGTCTTCCGCGCAGCTCCAAGAACAAGGCTCTATTTAGCCTTGGAGAAAATGGTCGGATTTCAGGTTTTTGTTTTGATGTTTTAATGGCAAATTTTCATGAAAAATGTTGAACATACATTTGTCTTCCTTTCACAGGTTTCAAAACGTCAGATTTTCATGTGAAAGAGGTTCTCAAAACCGTAAAAAGGAGCCGCTGAGCCGGGCGGTGCCCTGCGTAGATTTTGCAGCTTGCAGATTGTTTGAGTTTTCCAGTGGATTCGATTGGTTCTCCCAAATATTTAAAGATGATCCATCTTGAAACATCGGTGTTATTTTATTTATAACCCAATTCTTTAGAAATACGTTCAGAGATCATTTGTGGTCTCGAATTTTTCAGTGACTTCAAAGTAAAAAAATTCCAACCAATCACCATTTTCAAATGGACGTCCTCATTATCGGCGGTGGCATGGCCGGTATGCTCCTGGCTCTGGGACTGAAGCGCGCCGGACACACTCCAGTCGTATACGAGCGAGCTGATTTCGTACAGGCCATCCGGAACGGTGAGAGAGGTCCGAACGGAGCGCCGCTGATGCCTCAATTTGGTGAACTCGGTGGGGGGCTGGGGATCGTCAGAAACGGCGGCAGCGTACTCAAAGAATTCGGCGTATGGGACGACGTTGCCGCGGCCGGCAGTCAGCGGACGAACTGCCTCTTCTGCCGCATAGATGGCACATTGATCACCGAGGTCGACACGCATGACCCCGACGGAAGCGTTTACATCCAGCGCAGTAAGTTGCACCAAGTGATTATGCAAGCTGCCATGAAAGCTGGAGTGAAACTATTTGTATGCAAGCAACTTGTGGATCTTAAACAGGACGATGGGAAGGTCACTGCCATTTTCAAAGGTCTCTGCTCTCGGGGCTTTTTGCACGCAGGAAGCTTACACGACCTAAAACAGATGGCACTAAGGCAGTTGGTGACGTGTTGTTCGGTGCCGACGGAATTCACTCTGCGACACGGTCTCTGTTGTTTGACCCCCAAACCACAGACGACTCCCCCATCTTTGCTGGAAATTACGGGCATGTGGGAGTGACCAAGCTGCAGCCAGATGACCCGATCCTCTCCAAAGCGAATTTTGGCGCCTGTTTCTTCACAGACACTGTCAATAAGAAGTCCGTGGAACTCATCCGCACGAGCGACACAAGCTACTCCTTCCGAGTGAGCGACTTTTCGTTTGATCAAACAGAATTAGAGTCGTGGACACCCGTCGCTGACCTTCCGAAAGAGGCTCCGCGTCTGGCGGCTTTGGTGACTTCATGGAATGTTCCTGCAATTGCGGGGGAAATAATTGAGAAAGCAAGCCGTATCGCGCCAGTGTCCATTTACGATCGCAAATCCCTCAAGAGCTGGACTGTTGGCAGAGTAACTCTTGTCGGAGATGCCGCACATGGAATGCCTCCGTATCTCGGACAAGGGACAAACCAAGCCTTCGAGGATGTCGCGGCTCTTGTGGAATTATTCACAAGATTTCCGTCCGACTACGAAACATGCTTCAAAGTATACGAAGCTGTTCGGATTAAGCGTACTACAAAGTTTGCTGAAAACTCGCGCCGTATGGGAAATGCGCAATATGCAAAATCTTGGCTCGGAAAAATCGTTGGAGAAATCGGGCTCAAGGGGTTCGCGCTTCTGGCCAACCTGAAGATGTTTAATTTTGATTGGGACTGGAAATTAGAAATCGACAAAGAACTCAAGACATTAGGGAAGTAAGTTCAGGCGAATACATTGCCTTCTATTTTTTGTATTCCCGATTTTGGCATATCCAAAAATGCATTCTCCCCTAAAAGTTGGTCCAAAATGATCGTAGTCTACTTCGCCGTGTTTGAGATATGTAACTGCATCGCAGATCTTGCCTGCTCGATCGTTGTCCCCAGAGTTCCATACAGTACGGAGAGAGTGGTCCTCCCTGATGTCACTGATGCCTGCCGACGTTTGAGAAGTCGAAAGGCACCTGCAAGTTCATGACCAAGGAGAAAGGCCATTATTTCTCTACCTAATATCAACTGTGTGTATAAGTATTGCTGTTGATTTCTTTATTTTCAGGTGTTTTTGCTTTCCAGGTGGTTACTTGCTCGGTTTTAATTCTGTCTCAAAGTGCATTTCCGTCCTATGTCTGAACTTCAAACCGATGCTTCCCCTAGCCTTTCTTCTTGTCGCCCTTCGACTGAAATTTTCTTATCCATGTTAAACCCACCTCCACTGAAGCGGGGTGTTTTGCTCGGATGTGGCTTCAAAGCGGGCAGAACGTTTGTAAGTCCGTCTTTTGCTGCGGCTGAATAAGATGGAACGACCGTCGGGTCGTCATTGCTTGATTTTACAATATTTTGGTCGCCCAAAAGCGCGTTAGTTTCTTGACCAAATCTGAGTCTGATTGATCGCTCGTCACGATCTTTCTTCTTCAACTCGTAGTACCGTTTTTTCATTTCTTGAAAATCTTGATGTAGCCGTTGAGTTTCAAATTTGTATTCGTTGATTTGAGAATGGTACATATTAAGCTCAGATGCTAGAGACTTTTAGAACTTGTTGAGAAGGGAAACTAATGGGTCACAAAATTTGATGAACCTTGCATTCACGAACTTTCCCTTTGATGGCAGACTTTAAAACTCGCAACTCCTCAAAAACTTCTGGACCTGGTTGACGTTGAAGAACGCTTTTCACTTCTGCGTATAGCTTTTCCTTTTGCGCGATAACAGTTTCTTTTTCCACGACTTCTTCAGTCTTTTGAATTAATCGCTTCTGGAGTGCTTGAATTTTCATGATAAGTTCAAACATTGTCGGGTCTGATCCCGACAACTTGCGCCACCGGTGAATGTTCAACGGCGACTCGAGTTCCTCTGTTTCGATATTATAAACAGGCAAACATAAGGGAGGTTAACCTTCGAGAACCTTCACTCTCGTTCTTTCTTTTAGAATATCTTTGTTCAACCGGAATATTTCACCCCTCAGTCCGTCAACATTTTGTGTTTCGGTCTGTAAAATCGCCTTTTCTCGCCGAAGTCTCTTGATTTCTAGCTTCAAAACTCGAATATCTTCAATGCGCTCATAGAATTGATTTTCTCCTTTTTTTAATGTGGAATGCTGAATTTTGAGCTTCTCATATAACAATGCGATTTCGTCGTCACGACGGATAATGCGACTACACAGCACATCCTGTTATTATCGAATTCATTGCAATAGTTTCGGAGTTGAACATACCCTGGCTTGTACAATAGAATCGTACTCTTTCTTCAGTTTAGATCTTGCGGCATCGCCCTCAGCAATCACATGCCTGAGCTTATTTTCTTCCGCCAGTCTGTTTTTGATTGAAACTTGTGTTTCTTCAAGCTGAGTTTGCAACTTTGCGATATGCGAAGAAAGCCCTTCCTTTTCTTTTTCAAGTTTTGTGTGCTCGAAGTGTTCCTTTGCTAGGTCTGAAAAAATTTTGTGAACATTGAAATTATTCCTCAGCACAGTTTCTTACCAGTCTCTTTTGCAGCAATTTCTTCTTTGAGTTGTTCTATTTGGTGTCCCATTATCTTCAATTTCCTTTTGAGTTCTATAATTTCATCTTCGCACTCAATCAAGTTTTTGGAGTACAAATTACGATCAGTTCTGACTGATTCGTAAAGCTGCTGCTGTTCTTTGCGCTTACGCTCCAGCTCGGAAATTTTTTTCCGTGTGTCAAACACCAGCAGGTCTTTCATTTTTAACTCCTCGTCCTTCATCGCGTTCTCTTCCTGCAGTTTATTGAATTCGGCAACATGAAAGTCCCGTTCCTTTTCCAACGAGTATATTATTTTTCTCATTTTGGACGCTTCCTCTTTGAAGCCTTCGATTTCGTGTTCCAAAGTTCGCTGCGCCAGATCGGAGATTTTTACAGCATTAATTTGGCGTTGTGTCGCTCCAACGGCTTTGACAAAATTCTTTTGCGTCGCGTCTCTCTCCTTCGTTAACATTTCAATTTGATTCATCGATGCTACCAGCTGCTTCTTCAGACTTTCGGTTTCTCTTGTCAATGAATAATTTAACCCCTGAATGAGCCTTCAGTGCTTCTGAATTCAGTTCAAAACTTCACCTTTGCCGAGTCTCTTTCAACTTCGGCAGCGAGTTTTGCATCCTGCAGCAACTTTGCATTCTTTTCGTGAATTTCACGAGACTTTGTCAATTTCTTGATTTCTTCTTGGTAGCGACGAAAATGATGTTCCATTTCAGGCGATGGTGTTTGATTCAGGTCTGCATTCGCTGATTTTTCAAATGCGGTTTGTTTTTGAGCATCCAGTTCCTCCTGCATCCGTGTCACTCGGGCGATAATAGCTTGTTTTTCGTTGGCCTCCTTTTCGTTTTTCAATTTCTCATCCTTCACCTGCATCTCCAAGCGATTGATAACATCTTTGAGTCCTTTAATTTCAGACAGTCTTTGTGCGATTTTAGAATCTCTATCTTGTATTTCTTTCTTTTTTTCCGCGATAGCTCCTTCAAGCTTTTCTCTCATTCTCAGTTCGCGATCTTGGTCTGATTTTTTTGATTGCAGTAGTCCATTAACGGCGTCAATTTCTCTTGCTGATTGTTCGCTGTTTTTTTTTTCCAAGCGAAGCTTTTCTCCCAAGTCCTTCAGTTCATCATTCAGAACCCGAACGTCAGATTGGGAAATTTCAAGCTCTTGCTGAACATCAGATTTTTCCTGATATGTCAAAGATGATCAATGCTGTGCGATTGCTGGCTGAAATTTTACCTTCTCTAGTTGGTCAATTCTGGTTTGAAGCTGCAAATTTCTTTGGGCCAAGCTTGTGCCACCTCCTGAATATCCAGTATTACCATTATTTGCGGAGTTGGAATATCCAACGTCTTTCTTCAAGCTCTCTATTTCAATCTTTAAGTTAAGGATGGTTTCTTTTGCCTTCATTTCTCGATCCTTGGACATCTCGACGACACTCCAGGCTTTCTTCACCTCCTTCTTCAATGATGCAATCAAAACGCGATCGCTTTGGAAAATATGCATCGCAGCCTCAACTTTCGTAGCATTCGACACTATCTCGCTTTTCAAGTCACGCAGCTTCTTTACCAGGCCTTGGTTGTTTCTGCGGGCAGTGATGAATAGACGGTAAAGCTTTTCGTACTCCACACGCATCCGGATGTCGAAGCCCGGATCGCTTGCCCCAGCGTTCGCGTAAGAGTCCTCGGAGGTGTGCGCAGCCGGCGCGGGCACATTGTCTTGGAGGAACTTGACAGTGTTCTTCACTTGCAGCAAGATTTTCTCATCTTCGGACTGCGTTCCTGCTCCCGTACCGGCGCCCATTCCTGGCGACACTGCCGGATCCGGCGTATTTCCAAACGCGACTTTGACCAGTGCCGCAATCTCGGCCTCTTCGGATTCCTCATCGAAGCCTGTGTGTGCCTTCACGATCGACCCCAGCAGCTCCATGGCCTTGTTGTCGGGTTCCTCCGTCGCCGAAGTAGATGCCCTGATCGCGTCGTCGTCGCCGTCATCGTCTCCAGCGCCGTTCAAGCCGCTGACAAGCCCCACCGTTGTGGAGGTTGCCGGCGAGGCGATTTCCGAGATTGCGTCGCTTGGCAGTGCCGCGACATCGTGCTCGGGTACCGCGTTGCTTGTGGCATTCGACGACAGCCGTATCGATGATTGTGTCGCGTCTCCGAGCTGCTGTTGTTGTTCGTGCGCCGCAGTAGATTCTCGTTGAAGTTGAGATTGGATATCTTCAGCGTTGCTGTCGTCGTCGTCGGCCATGATGCCTTTGCGCCTGCGCTCTGACCGCAAAGGAAACGCGTCCGCAGATCTTTCTTGAAAATCCTTGACAAATCAGCACTACGATTTTGAACGAGATAAAGCTCAATTAAATGAAATCTCACGAACACTCCCAATTTATTTGAAGGAAACCCACTCTTCAAAACACTCAGGAGCTCTGAGCTTTCTCCATTTGCAGCAACGACTTCTCAAGGGGTCCTTTCTCCGCCAAGTACTTCACATAGCAACCATCCGGCTGCAGCAGTCCAGATTGCTTGCGCTCAATGTACTCGGCGCGAGTCAGCTTAGTGAATCCCCATTTATCAGATACGATAATCTTTTGGCGACCCGCAAACTTGTACTTGCAGCGACGCAGGGCTTCATACACGACATCTTTGTTGGCATCCTTTGTGCGAATCGACACAAGTACTTGACCAATGTTCACACGGGCAACCTTTCCGGTGGGTTTTCCAAAAGCACCGCGCATACCCTGCTGCAGACTGCCAGAACATAAACACCTTTTTTCTTCGAGAACACTGAACATACCGATCGGCACCGGCGCATGAAAGCATCTTGTTGATCCGAATGACGTGGAATGGGTGGACACGAATTCTCATGTGGAATGAATCTTTTCCAGAAGTTTTCGTAATGTACTTGTTCGCGCAGATACGGGCGGCTTCCAAAGACTCGGAGGAGATCTGCTGGTATTCGTCCGACACGAGGTGAATTGTGAGTGGGAACTCATCGACCGTCGCTCTCTTGCGACCCAAGTCGTAGATACGAATCTTAGGGTCAGGGACACCTCGACAGAAACGAGACTTTGGGTACGGCTTGTTTTTGCAGTAACGGTAGCAACGAGCGGGGCGGCGACCCACTACAACGAGGAGGTCAGCAAGACGCTTTGAATTTGAAATTCTCAAAGAGTACAGATGCGGGTTTTGTTATTCTTGTGAAAGGATCCCTAATCCATCAATGTCCATAGATTTCCAACATGTTTTCGGGGGCTATATACTCCATAGATGGCAGGGCGATGCCAGAAGGGATGGGGATGGACACTTACTTGTTTTGCAATAACTTAAATCCAAAATCGAACTGTGCTTCGCCACAGCATTAACGTCGGTTTGAAATTAACAAGCGCAATCGAAACTGCTGCGAAACTATCCTATGACATAAATGCAGTGCGATCTGGTTGGTGCTCTGGAATCCGCCAACGGTCATTTCATTAAGCGGATAATCCCGAACACAGTAAAGTATTTTTTTGCATCGTTCGATACGAACCGCGGCAGGTCGGGTCCGAGTGAAGGCAGCGAACGCTGCCCCGCAAGGGCGCGGGGCTCGTCGGGATTTCAATTTTGGAAATTTGGCACTGAGTTTGTTTGCATTTGGTCAGTCGACGCCGATGGGCCGGTCGTCGTCGCTCAGCCGGCTGGAGCAGTCGTTCTTCGCCCTTGACACTGGAGCCGGCCTTTCGAACGCATCCGTCTCCAGCGTCCAGGATCTTCGTGTATCGGTTTTCGCCAACTGGCTGCCCGTATGCCCCCCCGCTGTCAGCTCATTGGGTTCAGTCTTCTACGCCCTGACGGATTACGCCGGAAATGCAAAGCTTGTGTCTTCCGCCCTGAACTCCGACATTCAGTTTCAGGCTAATGTCTCGAACGGTAACATCGGCGACTACAGCGCCGAGACTCACTACACATTAGCGGATCTTGAGTACTCTGATTCTCAAAATTTGTTAGTTTTCAGTTGGGTCGAAGCCACAACCTCTTCTCCCACCGGGGCAGAAGTAAAAGTCAAAGTGTTTGATTTTGATGAGAATTCTGTGTCCACAGTCTCTTATCCGTTCCTGCTCAACTTTCAGGAATTTGCACCAGTCATGACTATTTCTGGAAATGCCCTTTTTGCTTTGGCCTCCACTGTGACAGCTGTGCCTTGTATTCTGCGAGTGCTTTTGACGTCCGGGACGTCCAATTTCACCGCGGAATGCCAACCGCTTTCGATGTTCGGGGTTGACTCGATAAAATGGTTTATGTCGTTATCGTTTCTCGACGATGATGGTGAGGAGATTCTGATCTCTGCCGATGGATTCGGATATCTGACAACTTGGTCGGACCTCACGACGCTTGCGCCAACTGAAAATCATCAAACGCCCATTGGCAATAATTTTACTCGATTGCGTGCAATTCCGGCAAAAGAAGAAAGTACATTCAAAAATTTTGTCCTCGGCACCGATTCGCAATCGATTCTGTCGTACTTCGGTGTTCCGTCAGACGGATCAGTTCCTTGGACGAAGCTTTGGTTGCAGAACTCAACACAGTACCCCTTGCTTCAGAAGGGCGGAACAATTCCGATTGGATTCGACAGTGCCAGAGAATGGATGTACATTTGCGTAAACACCAACAACGAAGCAAATAGTGAAGGACGTTTGTTGGCCTTCACCACAACAACTGGAGACTTGATTTGGGGCGGCGATAATTCAGGATCTATTCCATGTTCGCAAAACTCGATCCTCATCTTTGATGATGGTGAAGTTTTGGCCACCTCAATTTCGAATTCAGATTTAGCGTTGTATTCCTTTTATGGATATATCGGTCGATCGTCAAACTTCACTGTTCAGGAATGGAAGGTTCCCACGCTAGTTTCAGCACCGAACGCCTTCATGCCTGTCATTTGGGTCAACTCTTCAATATCTGACGGTATTCAAGGCTTTACTCTTGCGGGGACCTATTCGGTTACGTTTGGGTCGTCTCAGCAACCTTTTGCAAATCATCCGTCACCAACGTCCACGATCCCCGTTATCTCATACAATAATAACGATAGGCCACTTCGGACATATACTTACAATCCTTCAGTTACTTCGTTTAGTACAAATGTGGTCACCAGCGATATCTTTTCTTCGAAAACAAACTCAAGTGAACCTCAGTATCCAGATTCAAGTCAACCCAGCCTCGCTTCATGGGCTGTAGCCCTGATTGTTTTAGCTGCTTTTTCTTTCTTTGTGGTCATTCTTTTTGTGCTCCTCCGCTGTCGAAGACTATGGATCGGCAAACGCAGGCCAAGCACGTCGAAAGAGGACTTGCCGGTTTTGTCGCATGCTACTGGCTATGACGGTAAACGAACATCGTAATTTTTGATGTGCATTCATATTTTCTGGTCACCAGGCTCGAATGGTTCACCGGACCTGGAAACTGATTTATCTCGGAAACCTTCGAAGGCACCGCTATTCATTGCAAACATCGCGCAAATCCCATCGTTGAAAGCACCCTCCGCCAGCAGCAGTGCTTCCTTGACAATATCGCCGACCGCTCACAACGTTGACATAAGCAGTTATAAAGGAATCGACGTCAGTCGAAGGTCAAGCGCCGCAAGCTCTTCCACTATTCCAACTTACCTAAGCCCTGGAGATAGCTCACGTCAGCCTAGAAACAGTTTTCTAAGTTTATTTTCTGTGGAGCGCAATCGCCGCACAAGCGACGCGACTGTTCGAAATCGAAAGTTGAGCTCGAGTGGCGCTTCAAGGACTTCTAGTATTAATACTGTCACACGAACGACTACTCAAGGTCCTTCCCATAATTACCGACCGGAGTTGGGTGCCATTGCTGATGTTAGCGATTTAGAGAGCAGTGGAAATCGTTTTTCGGAAAACTTGAATGACACAACATCCATAGCTGCTGTGACGATCAACTCGGATTCAAGCAAGCACTGGGGCGCGAGCAGCGATATCACATCAGTTACGGTTATGCAAAGCGGAAAAACGTCTCGTGCTGACCTACACCGGCCTTCAGGAAGTGGAGAAGCGTCGCCCATTCCGCAAGTGGTTCATCCACCTCTTCCTGCACGCTCTCATGCCTCTGATGCTCTAATGCCTCCGCCGGAAGCACACTTTCCGGAAACTAAAGCCAACGCGGCCAATTTCGACGTTAGAGACGCTGCATCACCAACGCCTTCAGAAAACGTACACGCGGGACAATCTCGCGATGGTTCACGGACTTCGAATCATAGTTCTCTCCAGTCTGCGTTGGGCTATACAGCATCAATATCGTCCAATAATGCCAGCGCGAGCGAAAGATCCGCGAGTGCGAATTCGATTGAGAATGATGGTTTTGCACGTGGCCGAACAGGGACGAGGGGGTTTGGTGGTTTCTGGAACTTAGGCACGTCTGGGCCGAACATTGGGGGGACGCGACTAATGGTATCAGATTCTACTGCATCCTCGACGCGTGGACCCCGTAATGCGGCTGGAAGCAGCGGCGGAGTCAGATTGGAAGGGCTTGATTCGAGCGTCGGCGGAGTGAAACCTATTGAATTCCCAGATGTAGTGTTTGGAGGGGAAAGCACCGGGGAAGACGAAGAAATCGAACGCGACAGCTTCTTGACAGCTCCGGAGCACTTAAGCGGTCCCAGTTTGAGAAGTCGGTCGCGGAATCGGGGGGCAGCGAGCGAGAGTGAAGCGGAAGGAGGCTATGTTACAGCTGCGAGCGGATTCAGCAGCGGCAGTGCGTTGAGCGTCGGAGGATACGTGACTGCGCCTGAATACGAATCGTCGAAGGAAAAGTGATTTATCAGCAGTTTGTTGTCCATAGAAAATAATCAATTATCGTTGCTTCTCACCAATTTCCTGTCCTTGTCCGCCACTTGCCCACAAAGATACATACGCTAGGATTCGTACACCGAGAAAACAAGAATTGCAAGTGAGCTTCATTGCAATGCTAAAACTGATTTTGAAGGCAATAAGCCGCATGAACAGGTCCATGCAACAGCTACCGCAGTTATCCAGTTTTGAAACCCCGGCGCAACTCGCACGTAATCGAGATATTCTCGAAACGCGACCGAAGCTTCTGCCTCGACCGTCAATAAAGCCAGGAATACTCTGTCCCTTGCCATACGCCGCTGTTGCGGCCGAACCGCCAGCTTCTACCAGATCCAGCTCCGGAGAAATATCGGATATCCACCGGCAAAGAGACCACACTTTGTCTCCTTTGGTTTCGACGGAAGGAACCACTGGTCCACCAAATTGTCGGTGGAGCGTACAATTGCAGAGTCCGGAATCGGCAAAAGACAGCGTCATCGAACTCATCAGAAAAGCCGCTAATACAAGTGTGGAGTCATCGAACGCGTCGAGTTCCGAAATCGATTCAAGTTTCAGTAGACCCTCCTCGTCCAAAAGCCATCCTCTCCCACCTATCCCAGTGTCTGTAACAGCAGCTTCGAATTTACTGTCTTCAGATTCACGAACGTTAGTTGACAGTTCAGGAATGTCTGCAGTTGGGAACTCATCTGCTTATCTGTTTTCGGACAGATCTCGTTCAACGCCGGTCTCTCCACCTATCGGAAATCAAGACGTTATATACGATAGCTCTTCATCCTTCGTAGCTCAACCCATTAAAAGCCTTCCCGCAATTCCCCGTAACGTAAATGAAGTGCAAGACCAAGAAGCAACGAAGTTGCGAGCCAAAATTCGCCAGCTTCAAACGGAGCTCGAGAAATTGGACAATAAACATTTGCAGACTCAAAGTCTGATATCGAAAATATCTGATGCAAATGTAAGCATTTATTTTAACTCTTAAATTTGAAAACAAATCTGCACAACAGAAATCTGTCACGTGTGCCGTTAACGATCTGTCTATTATTCAATCAATTTTGGCATTTTGTCTGGACAAAGGACTATCCCGGACTGCGGAAGTTTTGCAGTTTGAGGCGCCCGCTGTTGTTTCTACGTCCATGCAAAATTTCTCGAAACGGAAAATCTTGAAAGACTTTATCGATTCTCATTCATTCGACAAAGCACTTTATATGATCCAGTAAGTTCTCTCTTATTGAGCTGATTAACGAACTATGGAAAAGCCAAACAATGTCGGAGCAATTTTGGAAAATGCACAAAAATTCCTCAACGATTTTGGAATGTTAGTAGAACTCGAAATTGTTTCACTCATCATCATTGCGCAGCATTTGAGGATCTTCTGTACATATTTTCCAAGTATCTTTTAGTGTCGTCATTCCAAAAGGGGGATGTAGTGACCGCCCAGAAACTTCTCACCGGAGGAATTCAACGTCATGTTCAAGTACAATTGACCAAAAACTCTACTCGCGGAACTTGGTTTGAAGAAGGTACGGCGTTTCTGAAGTTAGTTATTTCTTACTTTCTGATCAGATTTTCGAATGTTGTCGGAGCTTGTAGCAACAAGCCATCATCTCCAAAAAACCGCAGATAACAAGTCGAAAAATACGTATTTGACTTGGGATTGGACAAAAGAGCTGCGAAACTTCTGGGAATTTGCCGAACAGCCCGAAATAATACCGGAAACCGCACCACTTTACGCGATAGCGTTAAACATTGCATTCCCGGTGGAATCCAACGATTCGACCCCCATTAAAAACGCTGCAGCTGCCGGAAGCGTGCTTTCGCTCGTTGATGCTTTTCACGCTTTGGAGTTTCAAAAACAAATCGAATCTGTACTCAGAGAATGGGCTTTCATTCAAAAGGCCACACCAGAACTTGCAGAGCCGTCAATCAGTAATAATCAGAAAAAACTTGAGAAAGGTGTTTCCCGATCTCGCAAGTCAATGAGTGTACTGGAAATGAAGCCCGTGCCGAATGCAAGCGATTCCGAAGCTCTCCATCGCCCTCGAAAGAATATGGCAGCATGTAAATGAATTCGGCTTGTCTTGTCGTTTTTCTTTTTCTTTTCTTCTGTTTGTTTTTAGTCTGCATCTGTGTGATTTATTGATGTCGCAATAAAAATTCCAGCATTCAAAAACGCCGAATACCCTGAATCGGATCGCAAAAGCTCCACATCAAATACCACGCAATCTAGATTGCAAGAGCTCGAGGTATTGGTGAAAGGTTCGAAAGTTGCTGACCAAGAGTTCAGAAGATGATGCCGCCGCTTTCAAAAGAGAACGAATCAGCAGATTTCGCACTCTCTAAAATCTGCGGACCAACCAACACTTATGTGCACGCAATAGATATCCAGCAAATAACACCTGGCAATACATCAGGCTCACAATCTGCGACAACATCTGTAATGATTGCAACTGCATCTGGAGGTACAAATCGCTCGGATCGCAAAATTTCATTATGGGATGTTCGTTCGGGTCAACTTGTTATTCAACTGGACAATGGAACAAACAAAGCAATTACTTGCGTCACCTTTCATCCACAGGAGCCTAGTTTGCTTATGACGGCGGACATGGAATTTTCGGTGAAACTATGGGATTGGCAAAGCGGTAGTATTGTCCGAGAATGGAGAAAACACCACTCTCGAGTCATTTGGAAAGTTTCGTTTGTACCAGGACGTAACCACATGTAAGTTTGCAAGTTTAAGTTGGAAAATTGAAAGCAGTTTCGAAGCGTGGCATCGTGCTCCGGAGATCAATCAGTGAAAATTTGGGATTGTAGCGAAGACAAGCCTGAGATATCGAGTGTGCATGCAAACGAGCCGTTCACATCTTTCGTCGTCTGCGGTCGAGATCCCACCACGCAGACACTCGCCGCTTCCTTATCATATAGTATTAGGCTGTACAGCTTACACACTATGTCGCTGGTCCACACAATACAGCTGAATGACCTGAAGCAAAAGTAATGCGTCTTCTACTAATGCGCGTAACCATCCTTTTTTGGTTTAATAGCAAAACGCCCATAAGCTCATTGGCCTCGCACCCTGTGCACGACAATTTTGTTTTAATCTCCTGCGACAATCATCTGCGATTGCTGGACCTGGCGTCACAAACGCTTTTGAAAACTTATTCAACACGAAAAATTCCGCCCGGTGTAAGTCTACATTATTTATTCGCCATTTTCCAATCTATCGAAGATTCGAATCGATGGACGGTTTAGCCCATGTGGAACTTTTGTATACTCTGGATCCTGCGACACCCGCAATATTTCAAGACCTACAAAAAATACCCAACGAAGTCAGAGTTCTGTGGATGAGCAAAAAAGTGACCACGATGGCGGCGTTTACATCTGGCGAGTCGCCACTGGTAAATTGGAGACTGCCGAGATGCGGGCAATGATGGCTGGCCACGAATCAACTGGAGTGTGTGTATGCAAATGGTTTGAAGGCTTCATCTGCATTGGTTTATTAATCCGTGGCGCAGGGCTATGGTGGATGGTTTCGGCAATCGACATAAAAGTTCATCAAGGAAAGTACTGGCAGCGGCGACGGAGGATGGTGCTGTTATGGTCTTCTTGTAGTAAATCTTAATGTCGGCGCCGATGAATGAAAACCTCAAGGTTCGGGTGGCTGATTTGCGGTGGCAAAACAAAACAAACACTGAGAAAGTTTCCCACAAACGGTATGAGCTTTCTGCATTCCAATTACGACTGGTGCGACGAAGACGCAGCGTTCCGGTCTTACGACCTTCTGAAGGCAGACCACCAGGTTTCTCAGCTGTTTGGATGAATTGCACTAACCCTGTTTCAGCAACTATTTGTTCATCAAAGCATATCACCTTACAAAAGTTCGATCCATGGAGCTAGTGAACTAAATTACGCAGTTCAAAATGAAGAATCAGGGGATATGGCAAGTTTCGACTCGAGATTCCTGCCAGTACCTTCGCCTCCAGGCGGTCAACGTCTGCACACAATTAAAACAACGGGCAACTCATTCATTACAACTTCTGCCGCATTTCAAAATATTGCTCCGCGGCTTCTTGCCGGTGCCTTGCAAAAGCCTCAAGCAAACAGCGGGGAAGGGTCGCAGCCAGGCAACCATCCCTTGCCACCGTACAAGACAGTCATTTGCCGGTCCTTTTATTTGAAAGGCAAGTGCTTTCGTCCAGACGCCGAAAAGTGTTGGTTTGTGCATGATGTTAGCGAAATGCGTGTGCCCGGGGCTCACACAGACGGTGCAACAGTTCAAGTACCTTCAAAAAATTCGGGTGTGCTGCAGAACCAACCATTCCTTGGTGAGTCTGCTAAAGCTTCAGGAAAGAAAGCATCTACTGGGCCAAACATACCCGGGAGCAACGGATCTCTTGCGTCATCCACGTCGACGGATCCAAGGTTATATAAAACAGAAATCTGCCGGTTCTGGGAAAATAACGGAGGTGCTTGTAAATTTGGCCTTGCTTGCACTTTTGGTGATTTTGTCGTGTGATTGACCGAATAACTAAGAGATGTTTTGCAGCTCATGGAATTGAAGAACTAAGACGACGAAAAGATGAACGATCTGAAGCCGGAGCTGGACCTTCACAGTGATTGCTGTGTATTAAAATGCGGGAACGCTAAGTTGTGAATTTGCTGCAAATAAACAAAACTGTGTTTATTTTCGGACAAAAATCAGATAACTTCTGGGTATTTCGCAGCGACTTGAATAAGACGCATATATGCATTTGGATCTACGTGGTTGAAGTCCTTTAAAGAAAAGACTGAGTCGGCCTTTAGATCGGCTTACCGTAGTCTGCGTCGAAGACAGACGAAGCTTGTTCGGTAATTGACAAGTCCCCATTCACAACGCCCATTACTTCAACAACGATATTGGGACGGTCGATGCGTGAGCCCTATATCCGCATCAACAAAGGCAAAAGATGCGTATGGAAAAGCGAGTGGAGACGAACTGGAGTTAGAGCCACATTGACCGAACCTCCGTCTGCTGCGTCCACAACAGCATAAGATCCCGTGTAGCTCGACACTCGTCCGACCAGCGCGACGCTGCGGTTAACATTGCTCTGAAGCGTCCCTGCGACAACGCGATGACTCATGCTCAGTTAGATTTTATCTCTTCTTTTGTCCGCATCAAAGGTGGGCTTCGTCGCATACCCATCCCCATCTATCCCGCGGCCATCGCGCCATGAAACTCCTTATGCAGAATCCATTACATTTTCTGTGCTCGTATTCTATTTTTTGGATGGGATTGAATGCGTGTCTTGCGTGGTAGCGCAGAGATGCCTTACGCGCTCTCTTCGTGCGGTCGAAGCAACATCAGCTAACTCTTGACTTTAGAATGTCGGCTCTCGCGAAGATCGCAAAGCCCAATGGCCAAGTTGCCGACGAACTTGAACTCCAGGTCGCACAGGCCATCTTTGACCTTGAGCAGAATGCCGAGCTCAAGGCCGATCTTCGTGGGCTTCAATTCACCAGCGCAAAGGAGGTTCGTTTAGAGCTTCGGCTGACGTATCTGAACTTTCCTGATAAGGTTGACATCGGTCACGGCAGAAAAGCCGTAGTCATCTTCGTTCCGGTTCCGTTGCTGAAGGCCTTCCACAAGGTCCAGGCACGTCTCGTGCGCGAACTCGAAAAGAAGTTCTCCGACAGACACGTTCTTGTTATTGCTCAACGCCGCATCATGCGCAAGCCGACTCGTCGCGCTCGTGTCACGCAAATGCGTCCCCGTTCCCGTACTCTTACATCGGTGCACGAAAAGATTCTGGAGGACTTAGTGTACCCGACCGAAATCGTTGGAAAGAGAACCAAGGTCAGAGTGGACGGTAGCAAGCTGATCAAAGTTTTCCTTGACCGCAAGGACCACACTGCTCTGGAATACAAACTGGACACCTTTTCGTCCACTTACAAAAAGATTACTGGCAAAGACGTTGTGTTTGAATTCCCTGTTGCTGCTGGCCAGGAGTAAAGTTGTGATGTGAATTGGCTGCCTGTAAGTAAAGGCAAATTGCGTGCTTAGTTGCAATACAATCCAAACTCGTAGTTTTTGTGCTCCCCAATTGGCAAAACGCCGTGGATCCTGCAGGTCACGCGCGCAGCACCAAGCACTCGCCAACGCTGTCGCCGGCGATAACGGGGAAGCCCTCGTAAACGCGCGTCTGCACGTCCGCAGCTGCAACGCGCGTTGTCGCGCCAAGCGCATACTCGCTATCCCACACACTGCCAATAACCGCGCACCCCGAGCCCTCCCGTCCCACCTTGCCCACACACTCACGCACCACCATCCATGTCGCCTTTCCGTCGCTGCCGATTCTTTGTACACGCATGATTCGGTAGTCTGTCGCCGCACCGCCATTACCACCCAATTTCACGACTACATAGTCCCCAGGAAGCACAGCTGCCCCAGAGACGAATACTGCAACATACGCACCACTTTTTGATTTGGTAAATGCCGCAGGGGGTGTTTCCCACACTATTCTCATCATGAAATTCATCGCCTGAAGCAAACTCACAATCCCAACATCGAATCCTGGTGTAACGCGCAAACCGCGCGTCGCATTGTTCCCTGAAATGCAAACACTGTTCAACGTTGCGCTGTCAAGTCCCGGAGGAATCAACATGCTCGGAATTCGAATATAGCGCGCAGGAACAAGAGATTGCTCTGGCAAAGGAAGAGCGCCATTGTCCACGTAAAGTAGACGAATACGGTACGAAACTTTATGAAGTATTTTTCTCGTTTTTCGATCGACCACTTTCGCGATGTCATGGAAACTTGCGGCTGTCGAAACCGTCACCACTGATTCACCATTACGCGTTTGTGTGGTATTGATGAGCAGTGGTGTTGTCCACACGAATGAACTTGCAGCCGGATTTGTTATCACAGCCTCCACCAACCCAGGCCAGAAGACTGGCGAAGAATATAATGGGGTTTTATCTACAGCTATCGATGCATTCGTCGTGGGGTTCTTGAAAACTTCAAAAGGACGACTCTTGGAAAATGAATCCGAAAATAGCATGGCTTCCACACAGATAAGATCATTAACGCGATGTAAGGGAACTGTGTTCTTATGGCCTTCTGCCAAGCGGGGTTTTGATGGTTGATCCATGCTGGCGTTATTTTGTTTAACGACACTTTTAGAATCTTTTGGCGTTTCTCGGCTTGGAGCCGATGTGTTTGTTGGCGCCGGAATTTGCTGTTTGATAACCGGCATCTTTTGCTCTTGCTGGGAGGAATTGGAAGAAATTTCGCTCTTGTCGGCTGGAGCGGTACTCAAAATTGGTTCGTGAACTGAATCGTAAATTTCAGTATGGACAATTTGTGAATCCTTTGTGGAGATCACACGAGAACGTTCCTCTTTGAGAGATTCCAACGACTCGGCAGATGCATCCAAAGATTTCGAATTCTCACTGGCTGTATCAATTGAATCACGTAGTGTGATCTTAGCAGATATTCTCAACATTCCGGACTCAGGTTTTCCAAGTTTTGTCTCATCCGTATTTTCATTTGAGTCACCTTTTGACTTCGTTATTAGCTTCGACGGCGTTAAGATATTCACTGCCTCACTGCCAGAAGTCATGGCAGGGTCATCTTCCAATATTTCTGCGGAAAGACTTTTTTGCGAGATTGCCGCACGGTTTTCAGAAAAATTCCTTTTTGCATCGTTACTGCCAATCGATTCGTTAGCTTTCCGCTTTAGCGTGGCAGTTCCCTGAATTGAATCCGTCTTCATAACGGTTTTCCTCCCAGGACTTGTTGCTTTCAGTTTTTCAGAGCCGGCCAACTCAACATTTCGAGGAAGCTTCCAAGAACTCGCATCGAGCGATTTCCTGACCTTGACAGACCGAGCGGATTGGCCGCCTGGCGTGGCATTCTTCCCCTCCACGGAATTTGGCTTCGAATCCAATGCAATTACCTTCTTCACTGAGGATACGGAGGACTGAAAATCCGGGACAGAGTTTGTTGAAGAAGACGCGATGCCTGTGTGTGGACTAGGGGGAACCGGAGTTGAAATTTTCGATGATGGACGTTTGTGCATCTTTGTACAACAGGTGCAAACGCACTCGCTTTCTTGTCCGCCAAAGAGATAAGCATAGTGTGGACGGAATTCGAGAGCGCTGGTGATGTGTTGTTAAATTCCGGTATGTCCGGACTGAGCACCTTCTGAACCGCGATCCAGAAGGATGTCCGAGCAGATACTTGTCCACGTGATTCGTAGGCTGTTGGCGCGAATGGCCGTAAAGAACGTAACCTGCCGGCATTGTTGGGGTATGGGATGGCCCAAAGGGGCGAGCGGCAGCGGCGACGAAGCGTGCTACTGCGACGCTGTCCATCTTGAACATGCCGGGAGGAGGCTCGAAGGGCACCGCGTCGGTAGGCATCGGCCACTCCAACAACGGCTGCATTTTCTTTTTGGGCACCTGCCGGAGCAGAAATGCGCCGGCACTGCAGCTGTCATTCGCAGCGATCCACTCACAGACAGCAGAGAAGGAACTGACGCAGAGTCACTGAGCGTTCATTCACCACAAGACAGAACGAGCAAAAGGCATAAAGATGGAGATCAAAACAAAATATGCGGGAAGACAGGTGGCCCGCGCCGTCCACGGGCAATAGGGACGGCCGACCGTTTAATCTCCCGTTCCTCTAGGTGGCATTGAACGAGAAAGAAGTCACGGAGTGAGTACGTCCTTCATAGCTGTATGCCCCGCGATACGATATGCCCGAACATCTCCGAATTCTTCGCTGTTTTTGTAGGGGGGTCTCCGCGACCGACCCACTCGGGTTTGACAATTTCACACTCTCCGCTATCACCACGCGCACATCGGGAATGGCCACGCGTCGGTGACCCTCGATCGCGTAGTAAAGCCCTTTCGCGCTAAATTGCCCCGATGCAGCACAGCAGCTACCGATGGTTGCAGAAGGAGTTTATTGCGCTTGCCCCACCGAACCTTGCATTTCGTTTTGGCATCGGCAAGAGTTTGAACGAGCGATTTAGTGTGGACGTCTAGGGAAGCTGGGAAGGATGCGGAGACCAGGTATGTGCTGTAGTTGCTGCGCGTTGCTGTGGTCGCGATGGCGAGGTCGGGATGATTCATTCACATCAGCACAATAAACTGCGACAACGTGCGCTGGCACAAAACATGGACGAGGTCTCGCGACAGCTAAGCGACAGGCTGCTGTTCGCCATCCCCAAGAAAGGCCGTCTCAGCGAGCAAGTGCTGACTCTGCTGGCCGGGGTTTGCACGCACTTCCTAACACCCGCGAAGCTGACACTCCGTCACGATCGCAGGCGGACATCCAGTTCCACCGGAAGAATCGTATCGACATTGCTTTGTCCACAAACCACCCCATCGCCGTCGTCTTCCTTCCCGCTGCTGACATTGCTCAGTTCGTAGGGGATGGAAACGTCGACATTGGTATAACTGGCCAGGTTTTTGCCCCGCATCACGACGCTGAACTCTGACTGATCGCACCTTATCTATGTGCACCAATTTCTTCGCAGGACATGATTGCCGAAGCCGCCGCTAATGTCGAAATTCTGTTGAAATTGGGATTTGGCAAGTGCAAGTTGTGCGTGCAGGCCCCAGTTTCTTCGCCGTACACATGCGCTTCTGATCTTGTGGGAAAACGAATCGCAACTTCGTTTCCCAATCTCACACGGACGCACTTCGATTCTCTCGAAAGCCAAAGTGATAAAGGAAAAACAACAATCCAGTTTCTGTCAGGATCCGTCGAAGCTTCTTGTGCACTGGGGCTTGCAGATGCAATCGTGGATTTAGTTGAGTCTGGTTAGTTGCTTCATATCTTTCTTTTTATTCTACTATCGAGGGTCACCAACGCCTCTGCAGGTGAAACGATGCACGCAGCGAATCTTCACGCGATTGAAACTATTCTTGCAACTGAGGCAGTGCTCATTTGCAATCCCCGCAAGCATGCCCTGAATCCTCTCGTTGAAAAAATCAAACGTCGTATTGAAGGAGTCATAGTCGCGCAACGTTATGTCCTCTGTACATACAACGTATCGCGGGAAAATCTTGCACAGGCAGTCCAAATAACTCCTGGAAAGAAAGCTCCAACTGTGTCTTCCCTGTGAGTTGAGATTTACAGTTTTCTTTTTATGTTTCTCAAGTTTGCATATTTCGCAGTGAATCGGGAGGTTGGGTAGCTGTTTCAGTCATGGTTCTCAAGGCAGATACAGCAAATGTGATGGACCAGTTGTCGGAGATTGGTGCAGAGGACATCATAATCACCGAGATCAAGAATTATCGAATGAATTGAATAAATCGCCGCGTTGCGAAGTGATTCTCTGGCACGTATCAAGACTTCCTCGTCCAGAAATAACTGCTGCGTTTCCCAAAAAATATGAAGTCACGGACTTCTCCCAATTGTGAAACGCTTTCTTTACACTGGAGATGTGGGTAAATCATGCTCTGAGGGATTTCATACAGATAAACCACTCTCAACATGGTCACTTCCGTCAGCTTATTTCACATTGGAAACCGTGGCCTTTCTCCGAAATTTTGTCCAACGAAAGGTAGAAATGCAGTTTATGCTTCTGAGTCTCTCGAAGCTGAACCACATTGCCGCAACAAAGACATGAACATACCATGCAGACAATTTTTCGAGAACTTTCTGTTTTCACAATGAGAGACGGGAGCTCAAAAGGAATGAATGCTATTTGAATAGTTGATTCACGACTTCTAACGGAACAATAGAGTGAGAAAGAGATTTTAAAAATTGACATTAATGACTACTGTTTGTAGTACAACTTAAAAACCCTTAGTATAAGGGCGGTTAGCGCAGTGGTAGCGCGTTGGTCTTCGAATCCAAAGGCCGTGGGTTCAACCCCCACACTGCTCGATCAGCAATTTTGACAAATTTCCGAAATTTATTTTTTATTTTGCGGACAAAACTTGCTCCAGGTGAGGGTTGAACTCACGACCTTCTGCGTGCATACGGAGGAATGCCCCATATAAGACAGACACTCTGACCACTGAGTTACAAGAGCTCATGGTTTGTCACAGGATAACTTCGCCTTATCGTATTATTTAACATTTTTATTTTTATTATTTTCTTTTTTCTTTCTATTTTCCTTGTTCTTTGAAAATCACTTTTATTTCTGGAAAATTCCAACAACCAGAGTATAAAATGGTCCAATATTCAAAGGACTAAGAAAAGAAAAAGAAGAATAAAGACCTGATATCTCCCGCAACCTTTCCGTAACAGTTTTTAAAAACGAAAGCGGCATTATATTTCCGGAAACGATGCACAAACAGGCTGCTCATGGGAGATAAACTATATGTCTTTATTTGCTCCAGAATCATTCGCTGTTATCCTTGAAATTCGTAGCAACTCAATGAAAAATGAAAATCTTAGGAAAAATTGGTGTTTCGAAAAGAAAATAAAAGAGCAAATAGATTTTCAGATCTCAGAATTTTCTGACTGAAATTTTTCGTGCCAATTCAGGGGTTGCACTAATCCAACAATTAAAGATCAGATTGTGGTCCTTCTGTTTTACTAGAAATTGGGGGTATCCTTGAATTCTGTGTGCTTCTATCACCTTTTCTGCTTCTTTTGTTTCAATTGGCTGTGATTCAAGTGGTTGTGCACCATTGAAGTCCCAAGAAAACAGTTTTATTTCTCCAGATGAAAATTGGATGGACAAGCCAATATTGTGGCATCTCCAATTTACATGCAGGCCTGAGTATTGATCTACTTATTTTCCAGGAAAGCAATCTTGTAGATTTGGGGGTCAAAAATCTCTGAGTGATATTAAAACAAGATCTCTATTCTGAAACACAATTTGCAAGAACAACATAAAAATCCTGAGCATGTCAAATACAATCCTTTGCTTCTTAATAAGTTGCTCATATGTCTTGGAGTTGAAGAGAGTTGAAGAGAGTCTTCAGGGGTGAGGTTGATATTTAATAAATTTTGTTGGTGTCTTACACATTCCAAATAAAATGGTGTATATCCCATAGATGAATTTATGGTGTCATTGATTCCATATTGAATTTTATGAAAGTGTTGGTCTGAGTTTTCTTGCCAAAAATTTACACATTCTTTTACTCTGTGTGCCCATCTCACAACATGGATACATTCAGTTTGATTTTTAATGAACCACAAAGTTGTTTCCAGAAAGCAGAGACTGTCATGAGCAGCAGTCAGAGACACTTGGATGGGCTGGATTTTGGAATTTGGTTTTATTTCATACTTCATCCCATTCCCCTTTTTTCTTTGACAAAACAACAATCAATAAACCTGTTTGCCTCTGCACTATACACTGCACCTGGCCTCCTTGTGTCAGACATGGGGACAGGCAGATCAGGTGGTCGGCACAGTGTGCAGGGACACAAAAACAAGTGGAAGTTTTTTCATCAAAGAAAAATGGAAAATTCATGGCAGTGGCAAAATGGACAGCAACTGCACAATGCGTTGCTGTTTGTGACCCAAATGAGTCACTGCTAATGTGCCATTCATGACAACAACCCCCCTAAGGTGCCAGGTTCCAACTGGCACTGGCTTATCCAGATAGTGTTGATGAAACTCTGACACAGCCTCTGAGGCATTGATGAGATTCTCTGCAGATTCCCAGGTTGCTTCAGATATTGGATACCCTTTCCATAGGACTAGATATTTA
>JADHYT010000121.1:0-68284 GCA_027604725.1 Entophlyctis luteolus
ATCTTTGTGAGTGCATTGCTGTTTGATTAATGAGATGATCAGTCTCAATTTAATCAATCTGTTTTTTAGGCTGTCTGCGGTGACCATGAGCTGCATGCCACAATGCTGCTCCAAAGTCCCACTCTGCCCAGTCTTCAAGATCAGACTACTTGTCCAAATCCTTGGGTCGAAAGGAGATTTTTGTGAGAAGATTTCTTTTGTATTTTTGTTATGATTTTACAGCATCCAAAACCATCCACTATTTAAACTAAACTGCCACAGAAAAATTCTGGATTTGTACTCTTCATCACTGGTGTCAGGAATTGATTGGGGAATGTCCAGCAGAACAGGGCAGGACAGGGAGGCCAGAGGCAGTGTCTGGGCAAGCAGGCAAACAAGGTTTATTGACTGTTGTTTTGTTGGGGGAAAAAAGAGAAAATGACAGAACACAAAAAAGAGACAGAATCCAAAATCTGACCAACAAACCAAACCCCCAAACCTGACCAACAACCCCCACGTCTGACTGCCGTTCATGACATCACCCCTCCCTTTAGGCACCAGGTTCTGACTGTCACTGGGTTTTGGGGGTACTGCTGCTGAAAAACTACTACTACTGAATGGGGTTAGGCATTGGCTCCATGCAACACATCAGCAAAGGCTCTGCACAAGATCCTGCAAATTGATCCATTCGCACATTAGGCAATGGACATGAATGCCATGTGGGGGAGTTGCCTCCACAGCTTGACAAACTGGATGGTGCTGGCAGTGTGCATCTGGTGCAATGCACTGGTGCAACCTGAGGGACCACATCGAGTCTGCCTGCCATGCATGACAGCTACTCTCAACCCACCGTGGTGACACCTGGAGGTGGAGAAGCTTGACCACGCAACTAATCCACTACAGGTGCCACCAATGCTGGCTCCACCATATGCTCCACCACTGCACCCACCATGTTTTCTCAATGAGGAAACATGGCACAGACTCCAGCAGGAAGCAATTGCAGTTCTGGACAATGCACTAGATAATGTTGCAGGTGCCATTCTTGTGGAACCTGACAACAACATCCAACCCTTCTTACTGGCCAAATCTGGAATTGACTGCAAGACATGCAACACGGTGCTCCAATGGACAATTGGGGCTGTGGCATGGCACCAGCCATGTCTCAACTGTGGCAAGGACCTCTCATGGGCCCATGCAGCCAAATGCTCTGGGGCTGACACACTACTGGCAGAAAAGCACCCTGAGGCTGCCTTTGTGACAGAACGCTGCACAACACAAATTGACACAGTTCTTAACCACTACCACAACACTGCACCCAGCAAGACTGTGGCATACAGCAACATTGCAGCAGCCATCTGGCTCATCTACACTGTCTGCCTGCACTGCAACCAGCAAGAGAACAGCCACTGGGTGGACAAGGACACACCACTGCCAACCTGACTGGTTGACTGGTTGCAAAACAAAGCTGACGGTATTGTTAGGACTTTGTTTGGATCTCAGGTTCGCCTTGGCATTGTTTCCTGTTGATTTTGATTCACAAAACTCTTCTGCAGCTCCTCTTTGTCTTTGGAGGAATTTTCACAATGTACTTGGGGGTTCCTTGGGCGGTTTTGATCCCATCTACTGGCATTATAATGGCAGGAGGTCTGGAAATTTTTGAGCATACTTTTGAATGGAGCCACAGGCGTAGTTTTTTCGTTGTTCAAATGGACATCTGTCAAAGATTTTTTCATTTCTAAAATGAGCCAAACCCAGAAAACTCACTCTGGAGAGCCAATTGCTACAAACTTATGACCGCGAGTTTTCTCGGGTAGTTTCTCTGCCGCTGTCTTCGGCCGTCAAAATGGTAACATCGGCCATCAACAATCGTGTTGCTGATGCCGCCAGTACCGAATCCGAAGTTCAAGCTTTGATTAATGAATTAGAGCGGGATGTGTGAAGAACGCACGATTGTCTGAGGATTAATTAATACAGTTTTTTTTTTTGGGACAAACCTTCGTATTTTTTTGCATTTCGACCCGAAAGAGGTCGCCGCTTTGAAAAGAACCTGGCCTCGCTGCAAGTCTAAACCCTTTCACAGTTTTTAGTTTGCGATTCACAAAATAGTCTCGGTCTGTGAGTTTTGTTTGTAAAGCAATTCTTCAGAAATCAGAACTTTGTCAACTAGCTGTTAGAGTGCAGCGCTAAGCGTCTTCGGCGATTCAACATGAATGGCAGTCAGTTGATCATGAATTTGGGATTGCGAAAGTATGCTCCGGCTTGGACATGGCGCAAGAATATTTTAGCACGCGCTCTCAGAGTTCTGAACCATGTCTAATGCGCAGGCGATTAATGAGGCACAGCTGGAGGTGTAAGTGACGTTTAATGTTGACACCCGACGTCCCAAGCAAATCAAACGCCAAATATCTACACCATCCAGAACATACACTGACTAAGATCGACACTTGATGCAATCAGAGAACCGACACAGGCTTGCCGGTAGCTTTGATAACATTCATCACCTCGTCCTGTGACAGAGTGGACACCACCGTTACGGTCTTTGTCTCCAAACTGATGTCGTAGCTCGTGACACCGGCGGTCTGTTGTTAAACACAAATAATCGATAACATGATCCGAGGGTTGCTAATGAAAAGCCACCTTCTTCAGGACACGGTCAACAGCGCCGCTGCACCCAGTGCAGGTCATGAGAACTTGGAACTGATATGTGTTCTAGGTATGGCGGGTTATGGTTACTTGTAACATCAGCGAAGCAAAGAGGGCACAGCAGGGAAAAGTACCTCCATGGGAAACAGCTTTGAAGCGAGGACGGCGAGCATGCGCAAAAGATCCGGGTATGAGCGAGGGAAGCGGGGGAGCAGGAGGATGAGATTTGAGGAAGGCCAACCTGACTCACACAGGAGGAGAATGACGATTGAGGCCAAGATGAAATGCGAAAAGGAAAATGCAGCAGCAACACACAAGCGGCACGAACGACGATCCCAACCGCCTCCGCTACTCGCCCAACGACCACAACCGACGAACCGCCGCCCCATTCACCGTAGTTCCGCATTCGAATTGGTGGAAGAAGTCGCGCGAAGTTTACGTTCAGAAACCAAGCAGTGGACTCAGCATCAGCTTCAGGCCGTCCAGTTGATTTGGCTATGTATCTTAATTTTTGAGTCTGTACCTGAGTTCTCAAAATAAAAGACTAAAATACGTAAGATATGGCAAAAATAAACCTCGGATCTGGTAAAATCAAAACTGCTCAGCTGCTAGGGCAGTTTTTCAAATGCATTCCCATCTTAACTCTCTTCAACTTAATCGGAGCTGAACGGACATGTCTTTGAATATCGGTTATCTAGGCCAAAATTGAAAAAGGTGGATTCAGCGATATGACTAGGGGAATACCAAGCCTATGTAAGTTTAGACTTTGAACTTTCATTTCTCTTTTTGGTAATGTTAATTAAGGGTTTGCAGGATGTTGGCCCTTCGGTCAGATTCGTCTTCTCTTTACAAACCTGAAGATTGACTGCTAAAAGGAGCGTCACTCGACGGAAAATAGTTGGTACTGGATGAGTGAGGTATTGACGGCCGCGTGCGTTTTAGCAGCGTGAGTGAACATTAAAATATTCAAAAAAAAAATTTTTGTTTCATGCCGAGATTGTCAATTACTTTCTGATTGATCTGGAAGCCGATACCCATGTCGGCCTTCTGTCTACCACTGACAGGTACCGCAATGTGTCCAGACTACTCGAGTTTCTCCGCCTACATCCCAAAGTCCGTCGCTACGCAAGTTTCGGATGTTGCCTCGTTCGATCACCTCGTCTCCCTTGAGCTCAACACCTCCACTCTGGCCCCATCATTCGGCGCCACCGCTCGCAGTCCCAATGGATTCAACTGCTCTACTTGGGACGGCACTGGCCTGCGATACTACCGGTCAACGCTGTGTTCGTATTTCGTTGCTCTTGGAGAGAGCACGTCTTTAGGCTCCCTGTGTACCGTCTCGGGGACTGTACTGCCAGTATGCGCCACTTCCGTGCAAAAGTTTTTGGATTCTTGGAGTTCCGTGTTCGGTAGTAAGACAAATTGCCCCTACGGCGAAGGCAGTTCAGGACTTTCCTACGTGAATGCATTATCAAATTACACCTCTGGTCTAATGTCCACCACATCCAACTGTCTCGTTGGTGAATTGACGGATGCTATTTATTGTGGTGCGTTTTCTTTTCAATTCCTTTACCTAAAAAAAGTTAATTGAAATTTGCTCCAAATTTTTTTTTAATCCAGGATTCCAAACATTGTCAGAAGCACAAGCGTTCTGCCAAACCACGACTGAAAGTTGCTGCGCGAATCTGGCGACAGCAGCGACCTCATTAGTCGTTCCAGTCTTTCTGCCAGCAACAACAAAAACCGTTTCAACAGTACCACAAACTAGTCTGAATCTGCCAATGGTGTCGCAGGCGACAGCCACAGTAACAAGCATGACGACAACAAGTACGTCAACAAATTTGGTATCGCCGGCGATTGCCATATCGGCAGGTTCGTTTGTTGTGGTGGCTTTGCTGCTTGCAGGAGCAATGATTGGGATCCGGCGATGGCGAGAAGATAACCGGAGCGGGAAGCAAGAACAAGTTATAGCGCAGCAGCGGAGTGTGGTGCGGCCAGCATTGGGGACGTTGATGGGGGGGCGGAATGCGCAGGCGCAGAGATACAATGCGCTTGATTACGGTATTCAGTGTATGTATCGGACAAGTCTAATGTGTTCAAGTCGTAGGGTTTTTTGTTGTTTTTTTATTTTATTTTATTTTTTTTTTGGCGGACAAGAAGCTGTGGGGTGCGGTGTAAGTGAGCGGTGAAGTGAGAGAAGTGAGAGAAGCGAGAGAAGCGAGAGAAAGAGGGTGAGCAGACTCGGGCGCATAGAAGATGGCGCGGGTGGGCTGTGCGCAAAACATGTGGCGATGATGCGACAACCAACCCAATGAGAAGCGTGACATGTGCACACTCACTGAACGAACGACGGCACACGCGAACGGACGGAAAGAAAGGGGAAATTTTGCAAATTTGGAAGAGCCCCACCGCCCCTCGCTACCCGCCGCCGCCCCGCCCCGCCTCACTCCGCCTCCATGAGCGTCCAGGGATGCACCTCCATGCAGGGCTCCGCCATCTGCACCGGCGTCTTCCAGAGTGAGTGCTGTCCCCCACCGCCCACCCCCCGCTTCTGTGACCCGTTTCTACTTGCCCGCCCGAGACACCGCTCTACCCCGCACTGCATACGCACTCCACCGCATCTGCTTACCTTCTCTGTTTATCACAGACTACTTCGCCTGGGCCGATCCCACCGTCAGCAACGCCTTCACCAATCTGTCCTCCTTTGATTCCTACATGCGAACTTGGTTCGACAACAGCACCTCCTTCATGAACCAGATGGCCAATGCTTACGGATGCTCCGGGTGGAATGGAAATGGCTTGCGCGTGAGTCGTTTTCTCATTTCAATTGTCTGAAATGAAGTCAGTACCATATTTCATCGTTCTGTGCCGTGTACGCATATATTGGAACCGTGAAAGGCTGCGCTGGCGCAAAAACTCTCAGCCCATCTACCCCAATCTGCCCATCGACTGTATCGGACTTCATTTCGTCGTGGAGCAGTACAATGGCGAACAGCTCTATTTGTTCCACCTCCCCAACTGATTCAGTCACCGCCAATCGAGCTGCGTATCTTTCATTATTCACGTCACTCATATCTTCAGGCGGGGCTGTTTTGTCGCCAACTTGTACTGTTGCCGTCGCAGCCGACAGCGCATCTTACTGTGGCTTCTCGACCCTCTCGGATGGCCAAAATTACTGCAACAACAACTATGATTTCTGCTGCACTCTCAATGGTCTCACTCAGGTCAAATCTGCACCAGCCACCTCAACGACAACTACGGCTGCGAGTTCATCCTCGTCGTCGACTGGCATTTCGGTCACTGGCATTGAAATTGGTGCTGGTGTTTTGGGTTTCATCCTGATCTCTGTCGTAATTATGGTATGCGTTGTCAAGAGAAAACGGCAGCGGCAAGAAGAAGCTGCTATGCAAGACAAAGTGGATATGCCGCTGGGCCGAGCGACATCCTTCAATTCTGGGCGCGAGTACGAGTCGAATGCAGGCCAGGTTCATACCAAATTTAATTTCCTCCCCAGCCTTTCTAATTCTCTAGGACAGCAGTACGGACAGTATCAGCAGCAGTACAAAGACTACGCTGGATCTACTTACAGTGGACAGACCCAGAGAAGCAAGCAGCAGTATGTGGACCCACGAGTGGTGCCGGTATCCTCTGGTTCTGGGAACAGAGATTCTTTCTACAAAAACATCGTTCCTGCTTCTGGCACTGCGGCGCCGATGCCAAATGTCGGCCTTGCTCCACAATTCGCGAAACAGGAAAAGAAATATTGGGCCATATTGAACTTCAGAGCTTTTAATAACGATGAGATGCCCCTGAGTAAGTCTTCATATTCGAATGGTGCAAGGAGCTAAATCTAATCACAGGCATCGGGGACATTGTCATAATCAAAGAGTTCTATGACGATGGTTGGTGCTTTGGAAACAAAGTTGGATCAGGTGTTTCAGGATACTTTCCGAAAGAATGCGTCGCCGAGGCACCTGGAATGAAATCTGCTGATCCTACAAAAGCAAACTTCAACAAGCGTGTATCGAGCGTGTTTGGAAACGAAGTTGTCTCCAACAATGCAACTCCGATCCCTCCTCCGAGTGGATACTTTGTGAAATTCGACTATTATCCTACGATGTCCGACGAGCTTCCGTTGAGATCTGGCGATAGAGTCTTTGTGTATGAGGAATACGATGACGGGTAAAGAAAAAATGAGATTTAATCACAGTTTCTGATATTCGTGTTACAGATGGGCTTTTGGGACAAATGCACAGACTCGCGCTGAGGGACTATTCCCTCTTGACATTCTCGTCAACTTCGTTTCAAACAAGTTTAATTCATCGAATCGCTTGAACCGCGCATCGTCTCTGACTTCAGGGATCAAGAAGAACGCCACCGTTTTGATTGGAAACAAACCGCCTGCTGCTGATAAAAAGAAAAATCCCGATGCTTTTGAAGTTATTTACGACTTCAATCCCGCACAAGGCGACGAATTGGCGCTGCGTATTGGTGATTTGGTTGTCGTGAAGCACAGATACGATGATGGGTAAAATTTTTTGTTGTTATTATAAGAGGGTGTGACGCTGCCTTTGCAGTTGGGCTTTCGGAACTAATCTGACAAGCTCGAATGACGGTCTTTTCCCTCTCGACTGCCTATCCATGGAGGTCAATACCCCCAGAAAGCAACGCGCGTCGTCGATGTACGGATCACAGGACAACAGCAGTTCAAACATTTTTGGGGCGTATGCCGGCAGCAACGAATCTCCGAAAAAGGATGGATCAGAAAAAGTTGTTTATGACTTCGCCCCTGAACGTTCAGATGAAATTGAGCTCAGGGTCGGTCAAGACGTTATTGTGACGAAAAAGTTCGACGATGGATGGGGTTATGGCCGTAACATTACGACTGGAAGCAAAGGCAACTTTCCACTGGTCTGGACCTTTTCGTTTGCATTACCATCCTGGCTTGTCTCACACAAACTTCACAGGATTGCTTGGCGTCTTACAATGACTCTAACCCTTCCACTTCTGGCATTCACAAACCGAAGCAAAGAGTATCGAGCATCTACGAAGCAGAAACCCAAAACACTAATGAGTCGCTCGGATCTTCAAATGGTACAGAAACAGTAGTCTACGATTTCGACCCGGAACGCTCTGACGAATTGACACTTCGCGTTGGTGATAAAGTTATTGTGAGCCAGAAATTCGACGATGGTTGGGGATTCGGTGTTTCTTTGGCGACTGGAGAATCGGGAACATTCCCATTGGTAAGCAATATAGCTTCGGTGTGAAATTAACTAACTTTCCTCGTCAGGATTGTTTGGGCAGTTTCGCGAATAACACGATGAAACTGGCGAGAAGTTCAAGTATATATGGCAATAACGATTCGATTGTGGTGGAAAACAAGCCGACTCCTTCGCCCCAGATTCCAAAACCGCTGTCGCCGGCAGGGCCAAAGGTGAAACCGCCTCCACCAACTGCCGATAAAGTGGTGCTTGAATTCTTCCCCGAGCGTCCTGATGAAATCGTATTGAATGTCGGTGATGCAATTGTTGTTGATAATAAGTACGATGACGGTTGGTGCTATGGAAAGAACCTCACTACGAACAAAGAGGGTCACTTCCCTCTCGATTGCCTTGCCTCATTCACGGGACCAAACAGTGTGCAACAAGGGCCTGCAGCAATCAAGCCCCAGCGCATGTCAAGTATATATGGTTCAGAATACGATGGAGACAGTCAACCTGTCAATGAAACTGCGAAAGTTGGCCCAGATGAGGTTGTCTTCGCATTCCAGCCTGAAAATTCAGACGAAATAGCACTCCGAGTTGGCGATAAAGTTATGGTACAGAAGGGTTACGATGACGGGTGGTGCTTTGGCCAGGTCTTGCCCAATGGCAAAACTGGGTACTTCCCGTACGATTGCCTGAAAAGCTACCCCGTAAAAGGAAACACCGGAACCTTGAAAAAGCAGCGTGTTTCGAGCGTTTACGATACAATAGAAGCTGACCGCGCAACGTCTCCGCGCTCGGCTGGAAAAGCGCCGCGAGTTGCGATTTACATGTTCAACCCTGCAAATCCTGATGAAATTGCATTGCGGATTGGAGACAAGGTTTCCGTTGTTCAAGAATACGATGATGGCTGGGCGCAAGGAGTGAACATTTCTACGGGTTCAGAAGGGTTGTTCCCACTGGACTGCCTGGTTGCTGCCCCGACAACCACGCCACCGCCTGCCGCGCAGCGCTTGTCAAGTATTTACAGCACGGTTTCCGGTGCGTACGCATTCCAACAGCAATCACCGGCGCCCCAGAAGGCTAAGTCGCCGAGTGGTGACGTTCGAGTGGCAATTTATGACTTCTCACCGGAGCGACCTGACGAGCTCGAACTGCATGTCTCTGACCAGGTTGTCATCACTCAGTCGTTTGATGATGGATGGTCATATGGGCGAAATCTCACCACTGGGAGAGAAGGCAATTTCCCGACCGATTGCGTAGTTATGGCAGGCGGTGACGCCGGGAATGGGCAACAACGTGGGAGCAGCATGTACGGGCAACCCAATGATTACGGAAACTCACTCTATGGAGAGCCCAGCGAATACATGCTGTCAAAGGCGGGAGGTAATGTGGGGTATAATTCTATGAGATAGAGATGATGTTGTAGCGCTGTGTATGGGCATTGATATGGTGAGCTTGCCATTTCGTAGTTAGAGTTATTTTTTGGTTCCATTTTGCTTTTCGCTTCTGTTCTTGTGTTTGTTAGTGTTTTTCTGGATGTTGACTTGTCGTGGGTGGTGTTTGAAATCAATTTACGGTGTTTTGCTTTCGCAAATTTTCAACTGGTTGAAAGTTAGTAAGCTGCAATCGAAAGAAAAAATAAACCCCAAAATGGCAGTGCTTCCGTCCAGTATCTTCTCTGCGCTGTCTGGCACCGAGCATCTCTACATCATGGCATTGGAGATGTTCTTCTGGGGTACACCGTACGTGAACCGCATCTTCGGGCTCAAGGACACGGAGCACGCCAACCACGCATCAACACGGGCGATGGCGGCCAACCAGGGCTTGTACAACGGGCTACTCAGCGCGGGGCTGTTCTGGGCCGCGGCAACCGCGCAGCCCGAGCTGGTGTTTGCGTTCAATGGCGCGGTCATCGTCGCCGCGATCTACGCTGGCGTCACCGTCAAGCCCAAGCTGCTGCTCCTGCAGGGAGGACTGTCCATTGTGGCGGTTGCCACGGCGGCGTTCCAGTATTAATCCGTGCGCGGGTTGCATTGTGGCCTCATCCGAATAAACAAAATCGTAATAAGTTGTGGCAGGGACGCAGCACGCCCTTGATTTGTTTTCTGGTAGCAGCCAAACAACGGTCTAAACAAGTTAATAGCACGACGCCAAAAACGATTGGAGTAGCTGCGGTCGAAAAGATGCCAGATTGCCTGTACATCACGCGGCACCTGGCAAAACACTTCCGATTCTCCGCCTGAGTTTCTGCACGCTCGGTATGCTGAGGGGACACAAGTCAACACTAAACAGTGAAACAAATTTGTGGGTAGTTTTCGATGTTCGCTGGACACAGTTACAACAACCGTCGAAAAATATTGGGTGGAATGATAATTTTGATAATTGAATCACGTGGCCCATCCTTGCGGAAATGAAGATCGGCGTAGGCAGCAAAACTGCCACCAGATAATTGAATTGCCCACTTTTCGGTTTCGTAATAGTCTGGTGAATGCGCTTTTATCATCTGTGAAAAAAGGTAACCGGTTATCGCGTCGCGCAGCGCGCTCCTTCTGACGTAGAGCTGTTGAAAAAGCCGGCAACGTACATGTTTTTAGTTCACGATGCAAGTCTAAAACTCTCATCACATGGCTGAACAATCTGATGTATCATCCGACCGGCAACGAGAGGAGTAAAGGAGAAGAATAGTTCGTCCTGCCGATGACCATAGCTCAAAAACACCAAAGACTGTCACGGGTCATAATTATTCATTTGTTTAAGTTTCTATCTCGCAGAAAGACTATACTGCCGACCTGCGGTAATAAAGTATGCCTTCTCGAAGGATAATCATGAGAAAATTTTCGGTTCACCAAGAATCGCCAAAACCAATGCCAGAGTCACCCCGCGCAGCCGCCGAGCAGGAGCATGTGCAGGTGCTAGCCGCGACACAAGCAGCATCATTGGCCGATTTTGCCGAGCTAATGAAGCCTGTGGCCGAGTCCATAATCGCGTTTCCCGCACCCAGTCCACACAGGTCTGAGCCTGTGCAGGTCTTAGTCGCGGAACCTGCTCCCGCACAAGCTGGCGATGAGCAACCAAGCAGTGATAACGATGGCGAGCCCAATGACAACAATGACTTGGGCGACATTGACAACGATTCCGATTCGGACGACGCGTCTCCAAAGGGACACGCCGCCGCGAATGTGACCAGCAAGCACGTTTATACGGCTGTTTATTCGGGCATCCCTGTTTATGAGATGATGTTCCGTGGGGTTCAGATCATGCGTCGTATTGCCGACGGTTGGCTGAACGCCACCCACATACTTAAGGCTGCGGCGTATTCGAAACCTCGGCGGACAAAGATACTCGAGCAAGAAGTTTTGCAGGGAGTGCACGAAAAAGTTCAGGGCGGGTATGGGAAATATCAAGGAACTTGGTGAGCAGTTTTTTATTTCCCCTCCCTCTGAAGAAAGATAAAATTTAATTAAGGATCCCGAAGGAGGATGGCGTAAAACTCGCTCGGAGACATCGTGTCGAAGCCCTCCTGAGGCCAATAATTGATTTCGAACCCGAAAATGGAGATGTGGCGTTGCCTAAATTGAATTTCAATTTGAAACATTCGTCTGGATCAACATCTGCGAAACTTCTGAGGCCCCCAAATAATTCAGATGCGTCTGAACGCCCCCGGCGGGGCGGATTAGAACCATCTACTCTGCCAATCTCGGGGGGCTTGACTAATGCCTCCAGACCAACTTCTCCAGTGCCTGTGCCATCGCCTGTGTCGAGGCATCGCGTCACACAAAACAGCTACTCCGTAAATATTCCTGTTGCTCCTCAAACACCGCCTGCCGTTCCTGTGAAAAGACCAGTTGGTCGCCCTCCAAGAATCCCGAGGCAACCGGGATATCTTCCGCCAGCCAAGAACAATGCTTTAAAACTGCCAATCCAAAAGTCCCGGCGTATGTCATATGACCATATTGAAGTGCCATCAAGTCCACCAGGAGTTCAGATACGAATCGGCATGGAGCTAGGCAATATTGTGCACTTGAACAATCCGTTCCTTCCAGCTGCCGAAAATGACATTGAATTGGCCACGCTGTTTCGCGATCCAAGCAGTTACGAGTCGAATCGTTCATTTTCAATGACCCCACATGAGCTTTCATCTCTATCGGTGTTCCAAGACTTTTCGTTGTCGGAAATGACACGCGACCAACTTCAGCGTCGGATAATATCCCAAATTTACCTCGGAGCGCCAATTCCTGAAATTCTATCAATGTTGCGTGACAGTAATTTTGTACTGGGGGAGGATGACTCCCTGGAAAATGACGGAGCAGGTGCAGATAACCGAAGTTCAACTCTCCCACTTGTAGTTACCAAATCATCAAGATTCGTCCTCCCACCCATCAATGCCAACATGATTCTGGACTCGCGCCAACAAACTGCTCTCCACTGGGCTGCCCAGCAGGCGCGCACGGATCTGATTGCTGCGCTGCTTACGCATGGTGCGAACGCGTGCGCACCCTCACTGGGATCGCTGGAAACACCGCTTATGCGCGCATCGACTACCCAAGCTGCCTATGATGCGGATTGCTTTGCTGATGTTATTGCGCTGCTCGGCGGTCCCAGCGCGCGCTGCACAGACGCGCACGGGCGTAATATTCTGCATTTAATAGCTCGCATAACTGTTGAAAGAATAGGAAACACGACATTTTGGCGTGAAGTGCAAGAAGAATATATGAGCTGCGTATTCGATTGGATTGACGACGGGGGTTTCGTGTCTTGGGTGGAGCACTCAGTAATGCTAGAATATAAAACTAACATAAAAGTTGCTGTCGCGGCTTTTGTGAATGCAAAGGATGTCGACGGAAACACTCCACTTTATAATGCTATTCAGACTGGCAGTCACAATGTTGCTGAGATGCTTGTTAAACTTGGTGCGAGTATGGACATCAGAAACACAGCTGGAAAGAGCCCCAGAGACATGTTTGGAGATGAAGGTGTGCCGCTTGCGTTCGGCACTGGAGTTTCAATCCCCTTTAAAGCCCATGAAGTTGAAAACACCGGTAAGAAGAACATTTCTCAGCGTCGAAATAACCGTATCATGAAATCTTTCTAGGCAATTTTGATTTCGGATCATTTGTCCTCAATATGCAGAAACTGATTGCTCAACCAGAAATCGATGCGATGCATGGGTCTCAGCGGCGGTTTGAAAAGCTTCGACAAGAAGCGGTTGACAAGAACAGATTGTTGAAGCAATCACAGAATACGGCGTACTTTCTGACCCGATCACTCCCTACAGCTGACACTGCTCCTACGACGTCCGCCACAACGACTTCCTCCAACAATTCAAAATCTTTGTCTCCAGCAAAAGTGGGAGTCCCAAAAATCGAAGTTTTTCTTGCCTCTGACTCGGGGACTGATGTTCATTCATCTCGGTTTCCGTCAAGCCGAGCGTCGTCGACTCCTTCGCGGCAAATTTCTGACTCACTTCTGCCAACACCACCCACCACTGTAAAATTATCGAACAGGATCCCAGATGCACATGTAACATTCTCGTCAACTTTGATTACTGAAAAATTGCGGGGAAAAATTGAAGAGAGAGAAAATCTTCGTAAGAGAATTTTTGCCGAGATCAATTCTGTCTGGGAACGAAGAGAAGAAAAAACCCGTCGCTACAAAAAATTGCTGGCTGAGGCCTGCAATGTCGAGCTGTCGAAAATTAACGACGTATTGGAGTCAAATTAATTCTTATTGTGAATCTGGATTTAGTTATGTTATTGAAGTATGTTTCTTATCTATAAATCTGATGAAATATTTTGTCCATCCTGTATTCAATAACCTTTTCTGACTGAAATTGTCGGAGTGCGATGGAACATAAGATCCCGCGATCAATCGCGAGACATTTGCGGCGAGAACGACAGCAGCTTGAATCGGAGATGCAGGCTATTCCTAAAGCTTTGGATCACCAGAAAAGTGTGTGATTCGCGCACACTGTATAACTGAAGAATAGTCCTATCTTGTCTTCCATGAGTACGAAACCGTGCAAGAGTGGATTACGTTGCAGTATGTGTGTAAATCTGGTACAAGCTTGGTTCCTGATTTGAAACCCTGAAGATAATGATTTTCCAGCCTTTTTCAACAATGGTGTTGAATGTGGGAAGATATCTGTTTGTTTCTCGGAAAAGACTTCCTGAAACTCCATGCATTGCCATCACAGGGCTATCCTGTTGCGCGTTGTTCCCCAAGGTGTTCTTGTGAGAGGCGTGTGCGTCGAAATGTTGATTTGCTTCACCATTTTTGTTTTGTTTTTTTTTTTGTTTTTTGACTGCAACCAATGAAAGCCGTTCGGCGACAGGATAACGCGGACTGGGCACGGTTCCGGGCGTGGATGCAGCAAGAGCGCTGCTGTCCAAAGACGCCACTGACGCTGGCCGAATCGTCAGTGCGCCCCATAGCTTCTGGCACTGACACTTGCCAAACAGCCCCGTTACATTCCGCGGGCTCATGGCGACAAGGACAATTTTGGCAGGAACTCCAATCATATCTGTTGACGCGAAATTCCTGATTACCATCGATACTGCTCGTGCCTTTTTTCGGGAAGTGTCAAACATCCTGCTCGGAAACCATTTGTCCGAACATGCCGCATTGGCTGCATATCTCGCCGTGCATCGATTCGCACGACCGACCGGAAACCTGTGGAATGCTTACTTTGACATGCTCCCTCGTTCTTTCGAAACGGTTGCGGCAAATTTCCCCAGTTCTTTGCAGGATTTGCTTCCAGAATACCTACGACATGGCCTGATGCAACAGCAAGCAAAAACTCTCCAAAGAGACTTTGAAGCAGTCAGAAAGATCGGGCTTAATATTGATGCAGACGATTTTCGATGGGGCTGGTTTGCAGTGAATACGCGGTGTATCACGTTGAATACCTCCATCCAGACCAATTACAGTGCGAATACCAATGATCCGAAAATCGCACTCGCTCCTTTTCTCGATCTTCTTAACCACTCTCAATTCGCCAAGATTTCCGCTAATTTCAATCGAATAACGAACGCATTTGAAATCGTCGCTTTGGAAGACATTCCTCGTGGAAAAGAATGCTTTATATCTTATGGTGCTCACGATAATGCGTTTTTGTTGGTCGAGTATGGATTTGCAATATCGCGTCATTGCGAGAACAAAGAATTGAATTTTTGGACGCACAATCGATTTGATCACTTAAATATCGACAAAGAGATTATGTGCTTGCCAATACCGGGTGAAAACCCGGGGGTGCGAGAAACTATCTTCAGCGAATTGCAAGCTTCGGGATTGTATGGGCAAGTCAAACTCTCCCCTTTCTTTTGTTTTTCCTTTTTTCTTCCTTTTTTTTTTTTTCGTTTTTGATGAGCTGCTACTATTAGGAATTACGCTTTGCATGTTGATGAGGACTCTTTCCGAGTTATGAATGCCCTGAGGCTATATTCATTCTTCATTGGTGGAAATATGAAGTCTCAACTTCGTGTCTGGCGCAAAGTAGTTCAGGGAGAATTGCCTTTCATAGATATAGAAAACGAAAAAAGAGCAAACAAGCTATTGCTCTCCATATGCGATAATTTATTGACAGTGTTCCAGGATTCACTCGAACTGTTGAGTCAATGGAGGATGAAGAACACCGACAAAATCCATGAGATACAGGGAGACCTCGTTAAATTGGTTCTTGAAAGCTGTTTGATGATTGCAAAGTGGAACGCCGAACAAGTGCTTTGTCGAATTCAGTCTGAATAAATTCGTTTGCTGTCATTATGTCTGACCCCCCACCACTCGCGCTCAAGCAAGTTCTTGTGATACATCGGCACGGAGAGAGGGTTCCTGGTAATGATTCACTGGTATATTTGCTGCCGCAATGCTGACAGCTGCGATGATATCCAGTCCGTTATGCCCCGCGTATCCTAACACCTCAAGATTCGACGTACAGCGCTCTTTGGGATCAATGCAACATTACCCCTTTCGTTCATGCGCTTCATTCGTTCACGTACTCGGAGGAAACCCAGCCGCCACCTCCCCCTGCGTTTGCTGCCCATCCGCCGATGTATCCGCCGGTTGTGTCGGAATTGCGCATAGTGCAAGGAGAGGATGAATCCTTCCTGCCGCCGTATTTATTCCACAAGCACACGGTTTCGCAACTCGAGGTGTCAAACGGAACTTGGTTTGTTCTTTTTGTCTGTCGCGATTGTTTCATTGATACCTCCCGTTACAGCTGTCCAGGACAGCTCAGCGACAAAGGGAAAATCACCATGATGAATTTTGGGTCACGTCTGCGGGAGAAATACGTCGATGCGCTCAAGTTTCTCCCTGAAATACTGACTCCGAGCTTCAACAAGACAAACATGTATATTCGTTCGACTGGATACGTGAGAACAGTCGAATCGGTGCAGTACCTATTAGCTGGGCTGTTTCCCTTCCACACAAGACAGCTCGGGCAGTCTGCTGATATTGCCATTCATATCAAAGGCGATGAGAACATGTACATTGATTTCACTTGCGGAAAGCTGCATCAGCTGGTAGAGCCCTTCAAAAAAGCAGCTGCCATTCGGAATCACGCGTTGACGAATGAATTGATGTCGAAAATGATTTCAAAGTTTCCGGAGCAAGGGAACGAGGGCGACGAAGATATAATGTCGACGCCTGGTTCAAACCTGACTCAGAAGTCCGAGTCCGACCGTTTAAAGTTATTCGGAATAAGAGAAATTGATGTTTTCTATGACACGCTCAAGTGCATTAAGGCGGCTGGCATTCCGCTCCCAAGAGGTGTCACAAATGAGGAACTCGATGGATTATCCCATGTGTTTGTTGAATCGTTTGCTGGAGGATTCCTTGATGCTGGAACCGAGTCAATTTCGGGTCCATCGACATCTTTGGCTGTGAAACGACTCATTGCTGGCCGCTTTATTGGGGATTTAATGGAGTTTATGGAGAAGCGAACACAAACGGCCCTCAACGACAAATCAGCGATAAATTTGGGTATTTTTTCGGGGCACGATACGACTATTTTGCCGCTTTTGCTAGGTCTTGATGCGGCAACTGGCGAGAATAGAGCTTGGCCGAAGTTCGCGGCAAACATCACGGTAGAGCTGTTTGAGGACACATCTTCCAAAAATGTCGGTGCGCATTACGTGCAAGTCAGATATGATGACGTTCCTTTGAAGCTCTCGTTCTGTCAGCGCGCAGGTTAGTATTTGTTTGTGTCTCCATGAAGCTGACCTGGAGCAGGATCGCACTTCTTGGGTCATCCTTCCATATGCACGTACAAAGCGTTTAGAGACGCTATGAAGTTAGTTATACCCACTAGCTATCGTGATGAGTGCAATTCATCGTTGTGAGAAGGAGTGTGAAAAAGGGTTGAAAAAAGTTGGTCTCGAACCAAATGTGTGTCAAATTTGTGTTGGCGGTTTATTATTCACGTTTCCACGCGAGGGCTGCTGATGGTTTTGATGGCTTGTGCCGGAGGAGGCAGCGCAAGTTTCTAGGAACAGTTCATGACTATAAAATTGCTAACCTTTTTGAGCTACCCTATGTCTCACAAATTTTTCGTGTGTGCTTCTGTGTGCTTTCCTGTTCAGGCGGACGCTGGTCCTTCGTTGCCCACAATTCCTTGACCCTTAATTTCTTGCGTGCGAATTTTCAGAAGTGCTCTGTCAAAGTGTGTGAAAATTCCGTTGACAATTTTTCCATTGGCAGCACAAAAGGCGGCCATACGGTACACCGACAACACACACACAACACAATGCACTGCACATTGCAACTTGCCCTTTCTTTTCTTGTCCTTGCGGCACTCTCTTCCCAGTCGCCAATCGAGATGCCTGCGTTCACCAACTCGAACGCACCAACGGAATCAGATTCCACCGTCAACAACGAACCTGACACGGCCACGGTTCCTGATACTTTCGCCGCCGGCTCCAATGTTTTTGACTGGATGAAGCAAGCCAACTCCGCCACGAATGCCGACGACTCCACTTCGAGTGCTATTGCTATGCAGCCGATGCCCCTCTGGCAAAGTGCCGGTTTTCTCTGGCCCATGCAGCTGCTGCAGTCGCAAGTCACTTCGGCGTCGTCGGACGCGGCAGTCATGGTATCGTCGTCGCCGACGGCGTCTGCAACCCTGGCGGCGCAGCAGCTTGCCGCCATGCAGAGCTTCGGGTCCATGGCGGGGCTGCAGGACGCCATCGCAGGATTCCAGACCGTTGCGTCGTCGCTCTCGGACGCGTCTTTACGCGCAACCGTCATCGCGCACATCTCGGCTATGCAGGGCTTCCAGACCAGCATGCAAGCGCAGATCAACCAGATCAAGCAGTCCGCAGACGCGTCGGGGGCCATGGATTCGCTGAATGCTGTTATTTCGCAGTTGCAGACTGGCAGCGGCGCTTGGACCTCCGAGTCTCTCGGCGGCGCCATCCCGTCGACAGCAGCCACTGCGTCGTGGGACGCGGTTGGCTTCTTCCAGCATCTGCAGCAGCTCCAGGCAATCGCCGACACGGCGACCGACGCAGAAACTATGCACGCGCTGTCGCGCCAGATGCAGGCGATCGACGCGCTCAACTCGCTCACGGGGCTGCAGCAGGCCGTGCGCGACTTGCTGGCAGTCGAGGAGGCGGTCGACGCCGCGGTGCGCCGCGTGCTGTCCAGCTACATTCTCGTTCTGCAGGGCTTCCAGAGCGCGTTCGGCGCGCAGGTGCGGATGATGCAGCAGGCGCTGCCGGCTGTCACGGACTGGGCCGTGGTTGGCGCGATTTCGTCGCGGATCTCGACCATGCAGTTTGGCGGCGCTGCGATGCAGGATTGGAACTCTGGCGGCGTGTGGACCCCGACAAGACGCGACAGCAGCTGCGGATATTGCTGTTGGGAAAGCGAGCACCATGGCAGCGGCGAGCATCACGTCGGGCCCTCCCGGCGCGACGCGCATTAAAAAGGGCGGCGGCCACTGACGTGTGCCCAATGTCGTCGGATTGAATAAAAAAAAATATGAGTGACCCATTGGCCTTTTTGGAAAACCAACTACAACACTGAGCTCGAAGATGTTTTTCCTAGTGTTTGTGAACATGACCACGCATTCAGAGCTAGTTGCAAGGCAGCTAAAGAATCATGAGCAGCATATCGCGAAGGACATGTTCTTGCGCAAAAAAAGCATGAGATTCGCGGCGCTGCTCCGACGCCGCTTCGGCACAGGGTCTGGATACATTCGCGTATCCGACGAAGTGGCGCGCGCGCTGCGCGAGCATGGCGCAGTCGTAGCGCTGGAGTCCACCATCGTCACACACGGTCTTGGCACCCCCGCCCCCTTCCCGCACACAACAGCAGCAGCCCGTCTGCGCGGCACCAACTCACACGCACAACAGGAATGCCGTTCCCGAAAAACCTCGAGACCGCAGTCGCCGTCGAGACGATTGTGCGCGACCACGGGGCAGTGCCCGCAACAATCGCGCTGCTGGACGGAGTCGTCAAGGTGGGGCTTTCGCGCGGCGAGCTTGAGCGGCTCTCGCAGGCGGGGCAGTCGTCGTCGCAGTCGCTGCCGCCGGCCGTAAAAGCGTCGCGAAGGGACCTCGGAGTCGTGCTGGCCAAGCGATGGATCGGTGCGAAAAAAATTCTGCCCCCCGCGTTTTGGTTTTGAGCCAGAAAACACGCCCAATCGTAATGGTGTTGCGCACACACAGGGTCCACAACCGTCGCAGCAACCGCGCTCATTGCTAATGCAGTCGGCATCCGCGTGTTTGTCACGGGCGGCATCGGCGGTGTCCATCGCGGGGGCGAATCGTCCATGGACGTTTCCGCCGATCTTACCGAACTCTCCAAATCGCCGGTGGCCGTGGTATGCGCAGGCGTGAAGTCGATCCTCGATATTGGCCGGACGCTGGAGTATTTGGAAACGCAAGGAGTTCCCGTGATCACGTACCAGTCGGATTCTTTTCCTGCCTTTTACACACCAACTACCTCACACAAAGGAATTGCGAGGATGGATTCCCCCGAAGAGTGTGCCGAATTTATTTATGCGCAAAATTCTCTGGGGCTGTCGAATGGTTCTGTTATTGCGGTTCCAATTCCTGAAAAAGATGTGTGCATTGACGGAGAAGCTCTAGACTCCGCGATTGACGCGGCGTTAACTGAAGCTGAAGCTTCAGGAATTAAGGGAAAGGATATCACACCGTTTCTGCTTTCAAAGGTGAAAGACATGACGGAAGGAAAATCATTGGATTCCAGTTAAGTGAGCAATCAAGATACTTGTCAACGCCCAAGACTCTACATTTACATTTTTGCAGACATTGCGCTGATAAAAAACAATGCAATCGTTGGTAGCCAAATTGCTGTGTGCCTTTCAAGATTAGCAAAGAGCAGCGCGTCAAAACCGGTTCTCGACACGACCGGCAACAATAATGCCAAATCTGTTGCAAAACTGCCGAAAATCCTCGTGGTGGGAGCGACCAACTTGGATATCACAGGAAAATTCCATTCTGAGCTATCGGGAAACGCAAAATCTGCGCCAGGCACCGTCCGTTTCGCGCTTGGAGGAGTGGGACGAAACATCTTTGAAAGTTGCTTCAGAACAAAAGGTGGTAAAGCCTACTGATAGAATCGTTCTAAGCCAGGGGAAAAAACACTGACTTCTGTTCAAAAGGGAATGTTTTCTTCTCGAGCACAATCGCAAATGACGATACGGGTAAAATCCTGTTGTCCCAAATGACGGCTAAAGGATTGGTAAAGAAAACTAACTTTTGCTTTCAATGACTGTTTGCTGAGTATTTTCGTAGCCTCTGTTTGGGATCCAAATTTTACCGGTTTCTTCACAATTCTCGACTTCACTGTACAGCGGGATCTTTGACAAAGACGGAACTACTGTCGCCGGCGTTGCAGATATGACAATTCATGAATCCGTTGGGCGGGATATCGTTCACACACTTCAAAACTTGAATCCCGAAATTATCGCGTGGGATGCCAACATCCATCCGAGCGTCATTGCCCAATGCATTGAGTATGCCAACAAGAAACATGCAATTTGTATGAATACAAACATTTCCCCGGGATTGAAGCGTTAATCTTTTTTTTTCTTTCTTTCTTCTTTCTCTTCGCCAAGGTGTTTTCGAGCCAACTTCTGTTCCAAAAGCAGCAAAAATTTTCGAGGTGATGAACTTGGGTATTACGCTTCAGATGCTACGGGAAACTGTAAAATTTATAACGCCAAATGATTTGGAGCTTTCAGAAATTTATTCAAAGGCTTTAAAATATGGCTACATTGACGGCGAGGTTTCATGGAAGTTGCCTGCAGATATGAAAGTTTCCTCTGAAGTTGCATTGGCGGCTCTGTCACTCTCAATGATATTTGACACAATTATCGTAAAATTGGGGTCAGACGGAGTTTTTGCAATTTCGAAATGCTTTTATTCCGCGTCCTACTACGAGTCACTGAAGATTCGTGGGTATCGGGTTGCAGTTTGGAATGAAAAACTGTTGATCCATTTTCCGTCTTATAAGACGGAGGGCCCGGTGGTGTCCGTGACAGGTGCGGGTGATTCGATGGTAGGCGTAATTCTCACGGGGTTGTCACGAAATTTGAAAATTGAGGAGATCTTGGAAGCGGGACTCATGGGCGCAAAATTTTCATTAGAAAGTGATGACGCAGTGAGTGAACATTTGACAGAGGCTGTATTCGAGAAATAAAAAACATATAGTACGGGATTGTTATGTTCGTGTCATATATTCCAAATTCATGTGATTAGAAGGTGTTGGCGAAGAGTGTTAGTTCGAAAGAGTGGGAAAAATTTTGATAGTAGCGATTTTAAGTATTTTTTTCAAATGGGCAAGGAGGCAGTAGTAAATCGCGTGAAGCCTCGAACTCAATGTTCAGAAAAAAAAAATTCGCGTGGGTTTTTGAAACTGCTGCTGCCGCTTAACCTATGTCTATGAGAGCAACAACTTTAAGAATATCTCAATGTTATGATGGACTCAGTCTCTGTTCGTGATATGGGTAACGCAACAAGCAGTCACGCGCAAGAATGCATCTCCGATGGCATTTGATTGACTGTGCGGCGGGAACTGAGTGTGCTTGGGATCGACGGATTGGTTAGAGACGAAGGGAGGACTTGGATTAGGAGGCAGGCAGAAGAAGCGATCGATGGGCAGCGAGCGGCACGAGGCAGACTCCAACAGCAGTCAGAGGGAGTGTGGCAGTGTTGGGCAATTGATTCGAAGGGGGGGTGCTTGGACGGGGGGACAGAGTGAGTGGCTCAGACAAAGTTTTTGGGACCCAGGCCGCGACTCCAAGGGGGAAGTCAGATGATGGAGTAACATACATGCACGCAGCAAGAGCATCAGCGCCAGCAGGCAGACTGCTTGGGTTGGATCAGATGGGGTGTGGGGAAGCAGCGGGGACAGGGAGGGGGGGTTAGAGGGAAGGAGGGTGTGGTAAGGGGGGAAGGGGAGGGGGTGAAGGGTGTCTGTCCCAGCACGACAAACAACTAGAAAATTTGACGCTTTGCAGGGAGAGCAGGCGGTGTTGGGATGATGTGAAATTGGGGGGGCAGGGAACAAAAAGGGGACATTCGTACCCGTGTTTTTGAGCGTGCGGCAAAGCAGCAGCAGCAGCATCAGCACTTGATTCCCTCTCTCTCTCACTGGGCTCTCTGTCTCTCGCTGTCTCTCACGCTCTGTCTCTCTCCCTCTCTCTCTCTCTCTCTCTCGCGCGCGCACTCTCTCGCACTCTCCTCGTCTACCACAACCACCCACCCACCCACCAAACCACCTGCTACATCCTGCACTGTGAAGCACCCCCCTCTGGTACTCGCAGACACAGACAGACACAGACACAGACACAGACACATACGCTCTATTCCTAGCACCGCCCCATGCTGCCATCCCCATCCGCTGACCCCGCTCACGCCGCTCGTCCCCACGGCCTGTCGCTTAACACTGCCCTCAGCTCGGCACCTCGCGCACCCCGCATGGACTGGCCCGAGGGCGACTGGGACTGGGAGTGGGACTCGTCAGCCCGCGCCCGCCGCCCGCTGTCGCTGCCCCTGCACCAGTTGAGTTGATTGCATTCCTGCTTGGTCCGTCTTTTGGTCTGGGCCCCCCCGCGCCCCCACACTTTGCCCTCCCGGCGGCGGCCTTCGCTCCCTCACTCACTCTTCTCCCCCCCAGAAGCGACCTGCGCCAAAAGCCCGACTCGCCTCCCAACCCGCTCATGTACGACCAAGACCACCACCGTCTTATTCCCCTTCACCAAAACAGAAACCCCCTCATCGACTCGCCCCCGGACTCATTCCTAAAGTCAAACAATTATTTATTGTCCGACTCGTACTGCGCTCCTATCGTTGCCCCTAACCTGTCTGAAGAGCCCATGTTCTACCCGCGCAAAATGGGTGATCCTCCATCTCCAGCCTCAACCCATTATTCCGCTCCATCCACTCGCCGCAACAGTGTTGATTTGGATCCTTCAACCTTCGGCTCATTTTACTCCCACCGCCGCCACCCCAGCAGCCACCAAAACCAGCCCTCGCGTATGTATGTTCCGTCTGAGCCCGTCTCTCCACCGGTCGAATCATCGAGGTCAATAATTGCTCCATCAATGGCTACTCTCCAGTCCACCGGCGGTGGTACTGCCGCCCTCACTCCAGACCTCGCTGCTCAATTGACTGAAGCCCAGATTCAGTTATCCTTGCGCAAGAAGCAGCGCGACTCCATTCCACCAGTTGGATACACTTGCAGACTGTGTGCTATCGAAGGTCATTGGATGGAAAATTGTATTTTATACAAGTCAAACAAGCACCCGCAGTACAATAATGCTGCCCGCGCTGTCGCCCTCAATATTATTTCGCCGGACTCCCAGATTGTTTTGAATTCGTTGCCTGTTGTGCAAAAGCCTAAGCACTTGTATACTCCAAAGTTCTTTGCCGAAGAAAAAATGCGCCAACTTGCCAAACAGGAGCAACTAGCGAAAGAACGTCAGTTCTTTCTCTCTTCTCGCCGATCGGAGTATATTGCCAAATCTGGAGACTATTATTCGCACCATCAGCAGCCGCACCAGCCGTTGGTTCGCTCTTCTTATGCGCACTGTTACGCAACTGAAAACCTTTGTTCCGGCGAAGATCTATCTCCACCTAATTCTTCTTTTGGCTTCCCCGATTCCTCGTTCCTCACTCCAAGATCTGGAAGTCGCTTTGAACAGATATGGAAGTCGTGATTTTTATTATTGGCGATTAGTACTTTGTTGTCTTTTATTTGCCACCCGTTCAAGCCGGACTTTTTTTTTTAAAGTAGTCTCGTTTTTTTTAAGGCTTCATTAGTGCTTATTGATTCATGTGGTTATATGGTTGTTTCTCTCCTCCCCGCTCTCTCTCCCTCTCTCTCTCTCTTTGTGATATCATTTTTGCTTTGCCTGGTCATCTGGCCTGCTGTTGCTTTTCTGCGTCCGATGTGAATATGTGATGTATGTTTTTTTTATTCAGTTGGTGTCGTTTGCGTTGGGCTTGCTTGGCGGAAATCTGTTTTTTGTCTTTGCGCGAGACCAAGTGTGATTGCGATCAATGTTAACCAGTATTCTTTTTTTAAGTCATTTATCTGGAGGAAATAAACGAATGGTAGTGTATGAATTATAGGATAAACTTGCTCAAATCGACTTGCTCCCTTCGCGTATTTTATTTTTATTTTTGCGCCAGTCTCCACAGTAGTAAGTAGTAAGCAGGAAAGACTTCACCATAACGGTGTAGAACAAAAATTGTAAAGAAGAACTGGAGTGCAGACCTGGGTCTGCGTGCTTCCTCACGCGCTGTTGCTTCAGCCTATTTACCGAAACGTCGTCGCTAGCTTTCCTTTCCCTAATTATCAGGCGTTTGTTTCCATGATCTGTCGGACGGAGTTCGACTTATTGTCTCATGGAGCAGCAGACGGCAAGCGCCGTCGCAAGGAGTGACCTTGCTTACGCTGCGGCTGGACAGCAGCGCTTATGCAAGGGGTAGGAGGAAGGAGCAAGTTGCACTCAAGAAATAATCACTGCAGTAAAAACTAAAACAAATCTTCCAACACAATCAAAAAAAAAAAAAATAAAATAAAAAGGAAAATGAGGCCTGTTTCAATACTGCGAACTAGTACCCCCCTGGTTATCGATAACGTACCGCATTTGTTCCTGCTGGCGAAATTGCTGCTTGGTATCATTTGAGGCAACGTATTCCGGTGGTGGATCATCCTGGGTTGATTGTGGATGAGAGACCTCGGCATCGCTGGACTTGCGGTTCTTCCTATACTTGTACCAATAGGCAAGCACAGCCACCACCAGCAGGACCAGAAGCAGGACCACAACAATGGCGACGATCGCGCCGGTGGATATGCCGCCGCCGCCGCCGCCGCCGCCGCCGGAGCTGCCGCCATCGGCGGTTGATGTCGATGTGGCGCTCCCGACAACCACCGCGTGCATCTTCACATACGAGCCGGCGTTGAAGAAGTTGGTGTTCTGGCAGGTGGTATTATCCGCCAGAAACGTTACGGCCTGGTAAAAGTCGTTGCACGCCGTGTCGTTGTATATGTTGATCAGAAACGATTCGGCGGATCCGGACGCCAGGGCGCCGCGGCGCGACTTGCCGCCGAAGCCGTCGGCGCCGCTGAACTGGTAGCAGCCGCCGATGCGGTACTGGCGCAGGTTCACGAGGGAGGTTGCGTCGGAGCAGGAGGCACTCGTGTACACGTACGCCTCGACGTAGGACGAGGCGGAGCCGAACACCTCGGCGCCGTTCTCGGTGAAGCCGGTTGTGATGCATTTGGCCTCGAACGCAAGGAAGAAGCTGGACGTTGCGCAGCCGCTTACGTTCGCTGCGGCGGCCTGGCAGGCGGCCAGTGTGGCGGTCGGGTAGTAGTTGATCTCCGACACGGGGCTGGCGCATGCGCTGTCGGCATAGTCGTAGTACGTGGTGAGGTAGTTGAGGCTCATGCGCGGGTGCAAGGCCGAGCCTGTGCGTTCAAAAGGTTTTTGGGAACAATCTTATCGGCGGCGGCGTTTGGCTGTTGTTTAGCTCCGCCGCTCGCTGTCCGCGGCCCGCCCATCGCCGCCGACGTTGCAACCAGGCGGCGTCCGAGTGGAGCCGCCGCCCGTTGCCTGCGCAGCCGCCCCTGCCCCCAGCGCCGCTGCTGCGGAATTCAATTCAATTACGATCACGATCGCGGCGTTCACATCCTTGGCCAAATTGGCTGTTGGAAGGGACGGGGGTGGCATGAAATTTTTTTCTCCCGTTGCATCACCGCCTCCGCCACAGGTTTTCTTGGTATTGTCCCAGCTCCGCCACCGGCCCCCCAGTCCGCCGTACGCCGTGCTTGTTCCAGTGAATGTGCCGTGCTTCGCACCACGCCCTGCAAGGCGGTGACCCGAGGCCGCCGTTTTTCAGATTCGGCGCAGTCTCACGCCGCATGCCCGGCCGGCCACCTTGCGGCCGATGGCACAATACTGAAAGCAGCCGGTGCCTGTGCGTCAACAAGGCCGTCAGCATCAGACACCGATGGTGTCATCGCCATTTTTTTTTTTGTTTTTTTTCGTTTTGGTTTGGTTTGGTTTGAAATGCAAAATTTTTTTCCAGATATTGCGAAATGATAAGACCGATACCAAAGGTGTCTCTCAACCCGAGATGCTCCGATCACTGTGATTAAACATCATATGTTATCTTTTATTTTTGATATGGTTTTTTTTTTTTCCTTTTTGTTAAAGTTGGACTGTAGAACAAAAATCCTTTCCACACATTACCCGATTCTTAACACGACAATAGGGAGAGGAAACAGAGAGAAAGAGAGCGAAAGAGACGAGACGCAGAGAGAGAGAGAGACGAGAATTAAACACATACGCTCAACAAGAACAATAGCAGACAAAGAAAAAAAAAAGGAAAAAAGATAGTGACAGTCTAGTATTTCAGAGTACCCTGATCCTCCGGGCGTGGACGCAGGTGCGCTCGTGGAACTTGCACGAGTCCATCCGGGTGAAAAGCTTGCTGCACCCGCTGCACCTTGCGCCGCCGTGTCCGCCGATCATGTGCACGCACCGCAGGTGCCGGCGCAGGTCGTGGTTGCGCGCGAACGCCAGCCCGCAGTGGTCGCATGAAAACTGCCGCACAGTCGAGTGCACGTTTTCGTGCGACTTGAGTAGCGAGGCCTTGGAAAATTCTTTTTGTTTTTAAATTTTTCCGTTTTGTTTTTTTGATGGTTGAGGAGAGGGGAGGAGGATGTTCAAATTAGTTGCTGATTTGGCAAATAGGAAAATTTTCACTCGTTTATCAAATTGAAAAACATTTATGGCGTTTTGGGGCTGCAAATTGGGCTTGTCAGCACATACCTTTTCCACAGCCATCCCACGGGCATCGAAACACAAGGGGTGCGGGCTGCATGCTGCTTCGTTCTGCAGCCTCGCTCTTTGTGCTGCTTGGAAATTTGTGCGTCTCTTGAAAGATTTGAAATTGGTTGTCTGCCGATAACACGGAGCTGGGTCCGTCGGTGGAATGAAAAACTGGAGACGGCAGTCTGCTTTGCTGGCAGTCAGAAAACTGTGACGTGACGGGAGATACTGCGGTGATTGTGGGCCGGTGATTAAGCTGGTGATTCAGTTGCGGCGGAAGTTCATGAGAAGATGCATATGCGCCAGGGAACGAGCCCTGTCTGGGACACTCTAGATAGCTGGGTGGGTAGGTGCATGTGGTAGGAAAAGCGGAAACTTTCTGGAAGTCGCCACGGTATTTTAGATAGGGCCCAGGATTGGAGGTGATGGTTGGTTGATGATGATACTGGGCGCGAGAAACACAGACAGGCGGCCGGCGACTGATGGCATCCGAATGATCGCGGGGATTGGGAGAGTTGTCATTGAGGAGGTTGATACCACCAGGGCCTCTAAGAAAAGGCTGGTTGTGCATCTGCGCCGGGGCGACGAGGCTGGGGGTCCTGAGACGGATGGAGTGGCACGCGGGCAGCACTGGCTGTGTTGGCACGTGATAGGCCGGGGCCAGTGCCGGTGCGAGTGCCGGTGCTGTTGGAGCGTGGGCGTCGCCCTTGTGGTGAGCGTATTGCATTTTCTCGAGAGATTTTTGTGATTTCGGAGGGTGGCTCTGTGTCGGCCCGGCTTTCTCCGAGCGAATTTCAGGTCACAAGCCAGACGCCAGTCCGCCCTCCCTCTCACACCATCACCGACCTGTTCACCTCATATGTGTTGCCACATCATCCCCGTGCGTCGCACAGCTTCTATTCATCGCATACTGCAATGAGTGTCTCTCCGATATGATTCCCTCTGCAAGTGTGGAATCAGCCCCAATTTATTCGGATATATTGTGCCCCTCCCAAGAAATTCCGAATCCCAAGTGAGGAGACGGTCAAGCTTCTTCTTCTTAGTTTGCTCTTCTGCAAACTTTCGATCGTGCTCCTAAAGATTCAGATAGGTTGCACACAAGCCCACCAAAGCCCTACGGTAAAATCCAATCACCCAAACTCATCACCCGCAAGCCAATCACCATCCCTCCAAAAAATCGCTACTCCGAAAGACACAACGCGCATTTTATTTCTTCCTATCTCAACATGAATCACCGCCCCCAGCGTTCAGCCGCTGGACCTTTGCACATGTGCGCGCGTGGTACCGACACGAGTCCATTCGTGTAAACAGCTTGCTGCAGCCAGGACACCGCGCCTCCTTCCCTCCAATCATGTGGACACACCGCTCATGCCGCCGCAGATCGTGGTTGCGTGCGAACGTTGCATCACAGTGTGCGCATGAGAACGGCCGTATTGCATTGTGGATGTTCATGTGGGAGCGAAGCAGCGATGGCTTTGCGAACTCTACAGAAGCAACAACCAAAGGTCAGAGGCAAGCAAGGTAAGAAGAAATTTTTTTTTCCCAACCTTTTATGCACCCGTCCCATGTGCATTTGTACATTGTTTTCGGCCGTTTGGCTCGGCTGGGCCCTGTTTTGTCCGATTTGGACCTAGTCGACGCATCTGAAGATTGTCCTTCCGTGGGCGGGGACAAAACCACCACCGTTTGTGAATTCGAAGGCACAGACAGAAACGGAAACTTGATGGCGGTGGAGGTGTGTGGGAGAAATGTATTCTTGGAGTCTGATGCATTGATGTGGCTGAACAAAAGGGCTTCGGTGGAAAAGAGACGGGCTGGTGGCGGTGGTGCTGGTGGCGACGTGCGGTGCAGGAATGCTGGGGAGAACGGGGAAGCTGAATTGGGGGCGGATGCGGTGTCCACGAGATACAGTGGGCGAGAATCCGTCAGTTCGGACGGCGCGGGGCTCGTCGGCGAAGCGTCAGATAAGTCACAGCTGCTGTCGCGGCGCGGATCATCGTAGTCGTTGTCCTCGGTGTCGGCGTCGTCCACAATGCAGATACCCCCAGCACCGAGCACGCTCGGATTAGTCCCGCCCGTGGCGGTGGCGGGGCAGTTTTCCGCCAAAGGTGCCTGCGCTGCCCATAATGCGATTGCAGTTTCGAAAGACACGGGCTGGGTCATCGGTTCGAACGGTACGACACGGTGGGTCGTGCGAAACTCGGTGTGTTTCTGTCGGAGACGGAATTGCGCAAGTCCATCCCGGGGGGCAGCCGTTATGATTTCTGATTCTGGCGTTCCGGCTTTCCCCGAGCAAAAATCAAGCCACATTGTCAGTGCCTCATGCTCTCCCGCCACCACTACGAAGTGAAGGTGCTCAGTTATAAGAAAAGAGCCTCTGTTCAACGGTTCCCTTTTGATCTCAGATAACTTCGCCAGTTTCCTTGTTGGGCAATTTAACTCACAAAGGGAGCTGTTCCGGGGTATCTTAAAACTTGTGCAACAGAATATGAGCACAGTTCAGCCTCGAACACTTTTTGCGCCAAAAAAAAAAAAAAAAAAAGTAATGAGGGCCGGAAGACAAACACGAAAAAGTGGGATCCGAATTTTGCAAACGATTGTGACATTTAATTGATCCTCTTTGTCAAAACTTCTTCTGCCTTGTGACAAAAAATGACTCCTGGCACCCAAGTTACCGTTGCTGCTAAACGGTGTCGTTTCTTTGATTTTACTTCACAATAAAGCGGAATACTATTTTTATTGAACAAAAAACCACAAATACTACTTGGACAAACATCAAAATGTGCGGTGAAACAGTTATCAGTAGTCTCAAACAATCATGCAGGCAAATTATTCACAATGGACAACACAGGTGCTCCTCTACACCGCCGCAATCAATCCTTCACAAAATAAATTCTCTAGAGTCTACGCAAAGAGTATCTGGTGAAAATTCTTTTCCACACCACGGCAGACATCCTCCTTTGGTCCAGATCCATGGACATTCTTTTGATGTTTGAGCAAGTCATTCTGGCGAGAAAACTGCAACCTACAATCCTTGCACACATTTTCAAGCAGACTCTTTTGAAGGCGAATGAAACTTGACCGAACAATATCATTCTTAGCTGAACGGAGAAAAAGTTCGGAATAGTCCGTGTTATCAGAGCAAAAAAATCCATATACCGTTCGCGATGGATGATGCGGCTCAAAACCAAGAAGATGAAATTCCGAATACAGCGTTCTTCCGTGCCGGTAATCCAGCGAAAACGGCGTCTGTGGCTCTTGTCGCTGCTAAAAATAGAAGTGGCGGCTCGCGAAAGAGCCAACATCATCAATATCCAAAATCGGCACACCCCCGGCTCTAAATGCACACGGTAGCTTCTGATATGCATTCACCGCATAGTGATCTGATGCAAAGGCGTAGCCAATGGCGGGTTCTTGCATTTGCTTCGGAAACCCATAAACATCGCACCGCAACCTTTTCGTTGGGCTGAAGAGAACGCATGGCGGTCGGCTGGCGGCATGGAAGACCGCACGAGAAATCCCATAGCGGGCTTGCTTGAATGGTACGGCTGCTGCTGAAGCATCATGGTTTTCTGCGCCTGGCGGCGGGTCGTGTTGTGGCAAAAAGGATATGATGAAAATTTTGGTTGAGTGGCGATGCACCTGCGACCACTCTCATAGCTCGCCAGCGAGTTTTCCCACAACTTACTTATTTGCCGTGAATCGCGTGACTTCGCTTGTCTGAACAAAACAGACACGAAAGCAGATAAACGCTTAACATCCGCGGTATTCACCGCTGCATTTCAGTTTCCTCAAGTTCTCACTATCTTTCTCATGCAGTTAGAATCTCGCATAAAATTTCCCTGAATTCATTTTTGGATTGGTACCGATAGCAGCGTTGGATTGTCATCGTTTTGTGGGACTTGTCGTGAAATCAGTGTAGTTCAAACTTCAATTGACGCAAAACTTGCTAACCCGACTTCAATTCAAGAGCAGAAAACAACTTCCGTGCTATCGCAAACATTGAACGCTTTGATCAATTGAACCAGGACTATATTAAGGGGAGACCCATAAACATGCCGCGATGCATGATGCATCATGACAACGGATTACTTGGCAGCTCTGGCATGCGTAGTGTGTTCCGGGCGTGCAACAGTGCTTTGGATCGAAGAAGTGAAAATTGTTGAATGACCGAGCCGCCCCCGTCCACATCGACGCCAACACCGACAACGCCCACGGCGGCACCAGCGGCTGCGCCCGTGCCCGCGCCATTGACTCAGCAGGGTGCACCTGCGAACGCGTCGGCATCTGCGTCTGTTTCTGTGCCTGTCCCGCCACAGCCAAAGTACAGAAGAGAGAACCTTCCTTTGCTCCACTCCAGGAGTGAGCTTATTAACCTTCGTCTTGCGCCCCCGCAGTCTGTCACAGCCTCCGCCTGTCCCGCCGTTGCAGGGTGTCCATTCTGCTCATCAAAGTGGTCCGCCGACGTCTACCCAGTCCGTTCCTCCCTCCAACTTGCCACCACCTGCTGCCCTTTCCCAACCGCAACCTCTGCGCGACCAGTATGCTCCCCCACGGACTGCTCCAGTGTCACTGTCGATGCATCAGCCGCAAATGCAACAGCCGCAAATGCAACAGCAAGCGCCTCCACAAGGTTACCCCGATCCCAATCAACCACGTTCACTCAACGTGAAGGACGCGTTGTCGTATCTTGACCAAGTGAAGGCGCAATTCAACAACCAACCCGATGTCTACAATAAATTTTTGGATATCATGAAAGATTTCAAGGCTCAAAAGTAACTCGGTCTCCCTGAATTGATGCGGTTACTTACCTTGTTCTTATAGTATCGACACTCCAGGGGTGATAGACCGCGTTTCGAATTTGTTCCGTGGCCACCCAACTCTCGTTACTGGCTTCAACACATTTTTGCCTCCTGGCTATCGCATCGAGGCAACAATGAACCCCTTGGATCCAATCAGAGTATTTACGCCGGCTGGACTTCAGCCAAATAACCGGCGTCAACCATCGGTACCTCCTCAGTCGCAGATGGGACCACACGCAGTCGCACCATATCCGGTTCCGCAGCAGCCTTATTACGGCCAACCACAGCATCATCCGCAACAACAACCCAATGGGCCCTCTCTTCCCCTTCCCCAGGTTGGTCACGGCCCTATGGGCGTTCAACCAACGCAAGCGCCACCAATGTATCACAATGGGCCTGCTCCATACGTGATGCAAAATCAGCCACCCCTTCAACAGGGACAACAATTAACTCATGTTCAGCTGGGAATGCAGCAGTCTGTTGGTCAGCAAATTCAAAATGTTGCATCCACAGGGCCGCCAGGACCGCCTCCCCAAATGCCTTCAGGGAATCAAGTGGAGACTCCAAAGAAAGGCCCGGTGGAGTTCAATCAGGCAATTAGTTATGTCAACAAAATTAAGGTTTTTCGATCTCATTTTCTTTATTCGTTAGTAAATATTTGATTTTCCAGAATCGCTTTATCAATGAACCAGAAACCTATAAACAGTTTTTAGAAATTCTGCAGACATATCAGAAGGATAATAAACCTATACAAGAGGTTTACGCTCAAGTTCAAGTTTTGTTTAAGGGTGCACCAGATCTTCTGGACGAGTTCAAACACTTTTTGCCTGAAGTGAACTCATCAGGCCCACCGAAAGCGGCTGGGCCCACAGGTATAAAGTTACTTTTTTAATTGGAGATTAACGGCCGGTTCTGAAGTCCGCGGTGTTGGTGCAAATATGCCTCCCATGGGAAATTGGTCTGGTAATGACGCTCGCAGAGGATCGGCAACAGGAAGCATGCCTCCTGTATCCGCACCACAACCACCGCCGAAGAAGGGGGGTGGAAAGAGAGCTGGTATGTTTTCATCTACACCGCCCTCGGTGGCACCTATGACGGGCGGTCCAGCAAGTTATCAGCCAGGAATACCACCGATGCAAGCTTCTACGAGCGCAGCTCTTCCACCGCCTGGGGTTACTCAGCCGGTTCCCCAAATACCTCAGCATCTACCTGTGCAACAACAACAACAACAACCAATCCAACAGCAACAACAACAGCAAGCAGTTCAACAACAACCGATTCAGCAATCCGCACCACCTCCAAAAAAGCAGAAAAAAAATGTTGGTGGTTATATTCCAGGTGGGCCAGTGGTCCCTGGACCAGGCACAAACGTTCCTGTCTTTCCTGGAGATGCTGCACCACCTCAAACCGCGCCATCAGGAAATATTGAAGAACTTGAATGGATTGACCGGTGCAAACGTGCCATTGGAAACAAAGCAGCGTACAATGATTTTCTGAAGGTGCTCAACATGTTCAGCAATGAAATCATTGATGCAAAAACCCTTGTGGAACGAGTGGAGCCGTTCTTAGCAAAAAGCCCGGAACTGTTCCAATGGTTCAAGAAGTTTGTGAAGTATGATGAAGAGCAAGTAGTCTGTGAGATCATTTTATGCTTCTTTCGCGTATTAAATCTATAAAACGCAGATAACTTTCCGGCATCTAGGCCAGAATTTGATATTCGGACGTGCCGCAAAAGTGGTCATAGCTACAGGAAATTACCGGAAAACGTAAATCCATCTTTATTCGCCAGTTATGGCAGATTGATATTCAATTTCTCTTTAGTACCCTCGATCCGTTTGCTCCGGCCGCGATGATTTATGCCGTGAAGTATTGAACGACGACTGGATATCTCAACCGGAGTATGTTTCGGAGACGGGATTTGTTGCGCATAAAAAGACAATTTACGAAGAAGCGCTTCACAAGTGTGAGGAAGAACGCTATGAATTTGATATCAACATCGAAGCAAATCTTCATACAATTGCATTGCTTGAACCCATTTATCGGAGAATTCAGGCCATGACTCCTGAGGAGAAATCCAAATTGAAATTACCTGTTGGTCTTGGAGGTTTGCAGTTTCTCATCTTTAACTATGTTCTGAGGTTTTTATTACAAGGCACTTCCAAAACTTTGTATCAGAAAGTCATCAAAAAAATCTATGACACAGACAAAGGGCTAGAAGTCATTGATGCATTGCATAACAATCCAGCCATTGCAGTTCCTGTCGTGTTGAAAAGACTCAAACAAAAAGATGAAGAGTGGAAAAGGTGCCAGGTATGTCTAGCGAATTCCAAAACGTCTTTAAATTTTCTTCCAGCGCGATTGGAACAAAGTTTGGAGGGAAATCGACCTCAAAAATTATCACAAGGCCCTTGACCACCAAGGCATCAACTTCAAAAGCACAGACAGAAAAGCGCTCTCAGCTAAAACTCTCGCATCTGAGATTGAAAACTTGTACCGGGAGCAGCATGAACGAAAAAGGTCTGGTCAAGTGTCGATGCACTACGGTTTCCAGTCCGCGAATAACGGGACGCCGTTTGCTTCGACGGCGTATTCACGTCACCAGATGGACTTCGCATTTCGCGACCCACTGTTGTTCAAGGATGCTCGAAAATTGATCATGATGCAAGTTGGGTCCACAAACGCTGTTTCTCAAAGCGACGAGGATCGTATTGGGGAATTCCTCAAAAATTTTCTCAAACGCTTCTTCTTTCTGGATGATGCTCGTGATAGTACTGCCTCCGCTGCTGCTGCTAATGCGGGTGATGGGGGAGACGATGATGGTTACGAAGACGATGATGAACGTAGCGTTGCAAACAGTGGTATGGAAGGCGACGAAAGCTCCTTAGGTGCAGGAACAGCCGGAAATACAAAGCAGGCGCCACTCAGAAAAGAGGTTCTGTTAAAACAAGCAGCGGCATCGTCTTATGCGAGTTCGAGTGGTGGAAGGGATGGGATATCTGCGATGGATGTTGATGGATCGTCAGATGGCGAGAGCACAAGCGAAAAGGTCACGGCCACATACGTGCGTCCTTCTCAAAAACGAGAGTACTATCCTTTCTTCGCGAATTCGTCCTTCTACGTTTTCTTCAGGCTATATGAGGTATGGTCTTAAGTTGGTTTTGCCTTCCTGATGAAACACCAAGATTCTCTGCGATCGCCTTGGGAAGATGAAGGAATTGTCACAGCAATTTAGCAAAAACCCACCAAGCTATATGAGCACCTTGAATCCTGTTGCAGTAAGCCTCGGATTGCAGAATGCAGACAGTCTTGACGCGGCCCAACCAAAGTCTAAAGACCGATATACGGATTTCATCAGATGCGTCCACGAGTTATTTGAATCTAAAATCGACTCCGTGGAATTCGAGGATCGCACGCGGGCTTTGTTTGGAACCTCAGCTTATATTTCCTACACTATTGACAAGCTGGTACAGCAAATTGTGAAGCAGATCCAAGTGATCGTGCAGGACGCGGCCAGTATGGATCTTGTTGAATTATACTTCAGAGATCGCGATAAGCCTGTATCAACTGCCAGGCAAGAAAGCATTTATCGACTGAATGCTGAAAGGCTTTGTGAAGATGACAACTTGTACCGGTTGGATTATGTGAGGGCATTTTTCATTTCTCATTTTTTGGTTTCTCGGAGTCATACGAATTTTTTTGCCGATTGCAGCACCTTGCACCGCGTATCCTTACTTTTCAACTGCTAGGCAAAGATGATCCAATCATTTTGGACGGATCTTCGGTTGAAGAACGGTGGTCCATCTGGATCGATCAATTCATTCAACTGTCGACGGCGGATAACGAAATCACATTAATGCCGAGAAGCGTGATGTTGGAACATCAGAGGAATGGTGCCTCGAAAAGGCGTGTGGAATACTTTGGCAGTGGAGAACCGTTCCTTCGTAGAAGTCTACCAGTTCCAAGTTCCAGGGATGAAGTGGAACAATCTGGTGCAGACGGATCTGTTGAAGGCGCCAAAGCGCTGACGTTGGACACGGTCGAAATGCGGTCCGGTCTGGAACTCAAGATTTGTCTGAATACCTACAAGATGTTCTTCGTTGAAGACACAGAAGACTATTTTGCTCGCCTGAAGCGCCGCGCAGGGGGCGTCAGTTCCAGCAGCGACGACGCGTTGGTAAGCGAAGGCGGTAGTGGCGATGGTGTGGGCAGCGGTGCGCGTCGGTTCGTCCTAGGCGGCGGTGACTCTGCGCAGGAACATCGCCGCCGCCGAAACGCATGGGACCCTGCCGCCCGACGGCGCGAGAACTCTAAGCGGATGACTAAGTTTGACGTGTGGTTCCGCAAACGTGTGGACGCTATTGCAACTGACGAAGCGGAATGGGACGTGGTGGAAAGACGTGAGGCGACTGAGAAATCGGAAACCACCCTCGTGACACCCGAAAGCGCATCAAATGCTGTCGACGGCGACGGCGACGTTGCCATGGCGTAACTAAGTGCAAGAAGGAAAAAAAAAGGCAGCCCGTGTAAACGTCGTTTTGAGCCCGAATGGAAAATTGAATACTTCGAAAATGAATAAAAACGAAAGTTTTTTCTTCTGACGCTTGGGGATTTATAGTACTCACGCAATGACGACAAACAACATGAAGAACACCACAAGAATGGCAAAAACCTGGATCATCAACCATCTGTTGCCTTGCAGACGCTCTAAGAACTTGGCAAGCTCGTTATGAGCATTTATGACGTTCACTTCCGTGTCCATGACGTTGTCGTCGATGGTCTGCACCATTTCACGCTGCTGCGACAGAATCTGGGTAAACTGAGAGTAGATTTGACCCAGCTCAGCGATGGTACTTTCAATAGTTTCGATTGCTTGCCCGCGACTTTCGATGTACTCCATAGATGCAGCGTTCGAATACTGCTGCTGAACCAAAAGTTGCTGGCCGCCCGCACTGCCGAAACCCATATCAATCACTGAGTCGCCATTGCTGCTGCCGGGAACAGTACTGGAGCGGTTGCGCAGGCCGTCTGCGTTGGTGTCATCAGTCAGGAAGGCATTTGTTTTGCGCGAGTCCGGATTGTAAAGTGGGGATGAGTGGTTTGGCGCGACGGTTGGGACGAACAGGAGGGAAGACGGCGAGTCACCTGCGAATGCGGGGACAGGCGGAACAAAGGGCGACGCAGACGAAGAAAATGATGCCGTCAAAGGCTGCTGCTGTTGCTGCTGCTGCTGCTGCTGGCTGTGCTGCGGTTGAGGAGAATATGAGTACTGCTCGCGACGCGACTTTTGCTCGCGGAGATTATTTGTGCGCGACTCGAGGATGGCCTTGAAGTCGCTGGAGGCTGTGGCGAGTCTGGTTTGCAGCGACGTAATAACGTTCGATGAGTGCTCCTGTAGCTGGCGCTGTTGCTGTTGCTGCTGCACCTGAGAGCGCTGGTGCTGTTGCAGCAGAGCGATCTGCCTGTTGAGCTTCGTGATGTCCTGCTTAATCCCGAGGACGAGGTCATTTATCTCATTCGGCCGGTCGTCAAACAGCGTTTTCTTGCGGGCCAGACGGGTCAGCGAATGCAGCTTTGCTGAAAGTGCGTAAGGAGCTCGGAGTCAGTGTCAAACTGGCAATGAAGGCGGCGGAAGGACCTGTTGTCGCATTGATCTCGCGTGCGATCTGTGCGGCGGCCTTGGTGAACTCGGACTTAGGGGCGCCCGTCGCACCCAGAGGCTGCGCTTGCTGCGCGAGAAGGCGCGCGGAAGGCCCGTTGCGCTGACCGAGGAGGTCGGCGCAAGCGTGGAACTCGGCGGTTCGGTCCTTGACGTGCGTCATGGATTTATTTGACACTTTCCTCTGTCGCGCCCACAGCCTGTGCGCACGCACATGCTTGCACACGCCAACCACCCACGACTCGCCATATTCGTTAGCTTGTTTACTGGCTGTACTGCCACACGCTGCGCAAACAGTCCACGTTACAAACACAGAACGATACACCCCGAACTTACTTCTTCAAGTATCCGTCCTTGGTTGCAAGGCGGTTGATCGAGTCATCAGCCTCACCCAAAGAGCGCACAAACCCAGACAAAGCGTAAGCTTTCGATGTGCCGGTGAAGCGTCCATTTGCATCGACATCTCCAATGTTGATTTGGACTGACGCATGGTCTTTGGCTGTGATCAGGCGACCCGTCGCGGAGCTGGTTTGGGTTAAACTTCATGAGTGCCAGGCGCAGCCCATACCACTTCCTTGGGATGTACAAGTCAACAATCTGACGCATAATTCACGTTAGATTCCACAGCATGACTCTTCGGTTTCGAATACACACCTGACCCTTATCGTTTTCCATTTGCGGCTGACGAAGTATCAGATTAGATATTGATCAGGGTGGAAAGGATTCGTGTTAAGAAAACAACGCTGGTAAGACTACGCAGTTGTCCCTTCCATCAGGTAAAGCATCTTCACTACTTCAACGCACAGAGCTTCGAACTTCGTCCCGAAGTTTCGCATCGGTTATTCATCGTAATGGCGCAATCCGCATATGCTCCGATTCGGGGATGGTGGACTGATGGGGATGGGGTGTAACTTGCACTTACCAATTTCTTCGAAGGAAAAGAGAGGGGACTGACAACAAAAATCGGACGAACACCCTTGCTTCAACCTTCACTGGGCCTGTAACAATGCTCTCCTTTCCGGCATGGATGAAAGTTGACGTCGAAAATCATCGTGCGTCGGAGTCTCAAATATCTGCTGCTCTGGATTTCAACGAGTCTGACTCCGATGACGCAAAGTCAACGGATGGTGCAGAAGAAGGTCGCAAAGGTATTTTGTTCGACGCATTGACGAAAGAGGCTTTTGGAAAGACCGTTGAAAGCTCGTCGATTCCCTTGGTTGGGTCCGATTGTGAAAGCGAAAAGTCAGAGTTGTTGTTTTCGGACAATGAAGTGGACGAAAATATCTTGCAGCCTTGGAGGAAGCGCAAGACAAACCTTGACGATTCGACTTCTATCGAATTATCTGAACTACCGGAGAGACTCTCTACTATCGTGAATGGCAAGAGAGACCAGCCTCAAGATCATAGAACATCAATACCCCATAAAGAGTTTTATGGTAACCAGACAGTGACCACAGAATATTCTGATCGTAGTGACTCTCGTAAATTTGCCAAAGCTCAAAAGCAACCTTCGATTCGATTTGACGACGACGGTGAACCCACATTCGAATACCCCGCATCATCCGACGATGAATATACCGTAACGCGTGTGCAATCGCGAAACGTTAATAGTGAGACTGATGAAGACGATCCGTCAAAGCCACGGCTTTTTCGCAAAGACCCCCATTATCCCAAAGAGCTGCCAATCGTTCTGCCAACCGGAGACCGAAAGCGCGCGCCATCAAAAGCCGAAATTGACGCCAAGCGACATAGGGAATTGGTGCAAATAGCACAAAGAATGAAGAAGGAAATCCAAGCACGGCGGGTGACAGGAATTACAGAACAGAAAGACGTTGAACCATTTGGGGAAAGTTCGTGCTCGACAGTACACGGTCCAGTATATTCCAAGAAAGAAGTTTATTTGTTTATGCCAACGGACGGGCGCAGGTGGAGAACAGCGATTGACTCTGATGGACGGAGGCTTTACTTTCCTATCAAAAGCCGTTCTTCGCTTTCGTCTATTGCTGCTGGAACTCCCGTCAATCGCCTGGATTTACTCGGCACAAATATTCACGTAATGCTTAGAAAGATTGAAGATGATGCAGTTAGTGAGGCCGCTGAGGCCCGCGCACGACTTCGCATATCTGCACAAGTTGGAGAGAAAAACGCACTGGAGTTCTTTGAAGACCAGTTGGGAGACTCGGACTCTAATGGAAATGAACGTGAGGCCGGCAAGCTGTGGGTCAACAAGTTTGCACCGAAATCTTACGTGGATTTAATTGGAGACGAACGTATCAACCGGGAGGTCATGACATGGGTCAAGCAATGGGATTATTGTGTGTTCAAGAAGCCACTTCCCCGCAAACCGGATGAAGAAAAATCCTGGAAAACTTCGAAGGTTGCCGCGTGATTTTTCATCTTCGAATGACATCTTTGTTTTTAGCCTGATCCATTCCATCGACCTGAAAAGAAAGTTTTACTGCTTTCCGGGCCGGCAGGCTTGGGAAAAACAACCCTTGCCCATATCATAGGACGTCATGCAGGTTACAATATCATCGAAGTCAACGCCAGGTGAAGCTGTCAAACAACAGTTAAATTAATTTTCTAACATCATCGCATCAGCGACGATCGAACTGGAGATTCTATGCGTAATAAGGTTATAAGTGCTATTGAATCACAATCTTTGAATAGCAGCAAGCCAAACCTTGTTATAATCGACGAGATAGATGGGGCAAGCAGTGGAGGTGGTGACTCGGTCAGTTGCACTGCTGTGGCCGTTTTGAGAAATTATAGCTCAAACAATTGGTGCAATTTAGGGATTCGTGCAAATGCTTGTGGACTTAGCCACGGACAGCTCCGATGCAAAAAATAATAGAAAAGGTTCGTTTCCGGTCAAATTTATGTCCAACTGCTAAACGACTGTTCAGGTTCCAAAGGTGGTCCTTCAAAAAAACGCGCTCTTTTAAGGCCAGTCATATGCATTTGCAATGACCAGTAAGTGCCGGTTGATTTTCTCAGTAACTCATTTTCGAATAGATATGCTGCTGTGCTTCGGCCTCTCCGCGCCATTGCTCAATGCTTTTCGTTTCGAACACCGCCGCACAGACTTTTGGCTGCCCGATTGAATGATATTTGCAAAACTGAAGGCATGCAGGCGGATCTGAGAACTCTAATGGCACTCTGTGAACTTACGGATGGGGATATTCGTTCAAGCTTGAATACATTACAATTCTTGCGACGCAAGTCACGAATTTTAACTATCGACATGTTGAGGAGTGTGGCAGTTGGACACAAGGACATGACGCGGGGATTATTCAAAGTTTGGGAAGAAATATTCACGATTCCGTCTGCGAAAAAGATGAAAAGGATAATTCAAGTGTTTGACGGAAATGATTCTGGTTGGTTTCGAACAAAGCACTCGTGCTAACCTTTGCCTCAGATGCTGATGCAAATCGTTATATCAACAGACTTTTGCAACTTATTTCCGCAAGTGGAGAAGTGGACAGGATACTGCAAGGTTCGTTTGAATACGCAAAAGAGTTTTAAGAACTTCCAGGCTGCTTTGAGAATTACTTGAAGTTGCCAATCATCGACATAGCCGCATCTTCGACCAAGAGTTCCCGCTCCACAACAAGGATTGAGCAAGCACTTAAATGGATGCTTTTTCATGACAAATTGGACAAGTTCATCCTTGTTGATAGAGATTTTGACTTGCTCAAGTATCAGCCATTCACAGTTGTCAACTTTTATCGTCTTTTTGCCGGAGTGTCAAAGCCCAAAATTGAATTTCCTCGCGGAGACTACGAAGTTTGTCTGCTGTTCTTACGGCCCAATTAAAACTATCGCAGGCATTCATCAACAAAAAATCAAAAGAAACTATCGCGTTAACAGTCATGTCCAACATATCTCTGCCAGATCGAGTCACCTGGGGATCTCATTCGCGAATAGTTGAAGAACTAGTGACTCCCTTGATGGCGATTTTAAAGCCTGATTTCCGTGCGGTATGCCATCATAAACTTTTGATTCAGAAACAGCAACATTCCAAAAAAAAAAAAACAGGTCAATTTGAATCTGCTGAAAGATAGTGAAAAACGAGTCCTTCATAATCTTGTTGACGTTATGGTAACTTTTGGACTCAAATTTGTACAGGAAAAAGGAGAAGATGGGCATTATTCGTTCCGGATGAGTCCGTTGAGTTCCAAGTCACGATTATTTCGAGTGTGCTAAATATTTTGAAGCCCATTGGACGATCTTCTGGTCGGAAAACGGATCGGGGAAGACAGTCAATCCCAGTACGCCACATATCCAGTCAAGCAATTAATTGCAAAAGAGGTTCGACGTGCCGTTTTCTTGTCTGCGTTAAATACTTGATTGCAGATTGAAACGGAGTCGATTCGGCGCGTGGCATCTCCCATTGGTAGTGGAATCAGCCGCAGCAGAAATGTGCAGCCGGATAAGCCAGCGGAAAAGTGGGTCAGCGTCGTCTTTTAATTCATTCTGATTCTTTTGCAGGGAAATTATCACCCAACCCGTCCTCCTATCAAACCTAATGGCGACAAAACGAATCGCACCTGGACCAGCGGTTTTGAAAGACTTCTTCGGCCGCCCTATCAAGCCGCCCGAAGACAAATATTCTCAAAAAGGTAAGGACAGCTCTGGATCCTGAAATCAAACCCCGTTCGTTCGTCAGAAAACGAGAGGAAGTCTCCTGCCGTAAAAATGCCAGTGGTTAACTTTAAGTATAATGAGGGCTTCACAAATGCTGTCAGAAAACCTATGAAGATTCGAGATTTTACGGGATGAAAGAAATGAAGCAGCGCGATGTCAAATAAAAACTTTTGCCCAGTTAAATCGATCTGTCACATTATTCTGTTCTTCCTAGCGCGAGACAGGAAGATTGCAATGAGGTTCCTAAGGTACTCATGGGTAGATCATTGGATGGAATCTAGAAATGCGACGAATTACAGGTAGCCTGGGGAATAGGAGCGTTTTTGGTGCAAAAAGTCGTTTGTGATCTTTTTTTATTTTTTTTACTCGGCACGGATCCTGGGCAGAACGTACTTCCGACCCAGGGCCACCGTAATGAAGAACAAAGGAATTTTCTTTCAACCGAGAGTTTCCGGGAACTTTACAAAATACAAGATGTGGCACCGACTCGATTACATGTCCACCTTCTTCTCATGAGTAACACCACCAAACTTCTTAAACTTGGGATGAGCCGCCACACTGGCCGCACCATTGGCCGCTTCGGAGGCAGCCGCGACAGCCGTGCTCTCAAAGTCAAACTTTTCCAAGTCCAGGTCGATTGTCTCGAAGTCGGAATTGTGGTCGCTAGCTCGGATTTCCTTCAGAACCTCGTCGGCAGCCAGGAACTGAACGTCGATTTCCTCCATGCGCATCGCGCGGATGCCGCCCCGCTCGTACCATCGGATCCAGCGCGCCTTCGCCAGCAGCGCCGCGTCGTCGTCGTCGTCCCCGCTCACGCCGGAAGCGTTGTTCCGCCGACGCTCAAGAAGAGCACGCAAACATGCTTCGCCCACCGGGCTCGCGCTCAGTTGCTCCTTCTGTGCGCGCGTTGCAACGCGCGTGGTCAGGCCCGGATACATCTCCAGAACTTCGCGTCCACTTTGCTTGCCCAAGTAAAACGCAATCTGCAGGTCTACGAAATACTTGATAGATGCGGATCCTGTCCCCGTTATTGCTGAAGAAGGATTTGCACGGAATGCCTTCTTCGGAAGAGCCAAAGCCGCAGCCGATTGTTGCGGCTGGAGACTGATCTGGTAAATGGGAAGACACTTTCGTCGCCGTATTCGCACGGCGTCGTCGGCAATTTCATCTGACCGCATTGCGACTGGCATGGATTCATTCGGGTTCACCGCATCAACAACTGCTACTACTGCTGGGGGAGTTTCAGAAACCTGGCTGATCAATGGGGGCTCGTCGCCTGCTTTTTGATATCCAGATATACCAAAAAGGTTTTTCTTCTTTGGTTTTTTCTTCACAGGCGATCCTGGTGGCGCCGCCAGAGCAGTCGATTGTGTTGAAGAATATAAAGAAGATGATGTAACTGTTGGAACAATTGTCTTCTTTGGTATTGTTCCGGCAAATGGAAGTTGCGGCCGGGGATGCTAAAATTATGACATTTAAAAACTTCAAACACAAATGCAATTCAACTCACTTCCGCTTGCTTTGGTATAATTTTCGACGACGAAGTTTTTAGCTCCTTTTTTGCGCTGGCTGGGTTTTGTTCTTTCTTCGAGAAAACTCGGTCTTCTTCATCGAAAATCGATGATAGCTTATCCTTCGGTTCATTCGGTTTTAAGTTCGAAACTGCGGTAGATTTCTTAGACTTTGCTTGGGAAAACTGAGCGTCGACTCTGTGCTTCTTCTTTGATGATTCTCTTGCTTCATCTTCTGAAGACAGATGTTGTCGTTTTACATTTTCGCCATCGGATTCGCTTATTCCGTCACCCTTGTCGATTTTCGCTCGTTTTTGCTTCCCAGACGCGTTTCGACTGTCATCATCACTATCGTGTGCACCACCGCTATTCCGTCTATCCCGCACCGAAGCTAATCGCTTTGAGGCAGATTGATCATCTTCTCCTTCGCTATCAATTGCCGCAGTGCCAATTTTTTTGTTTAGAGGCCTTTTAATTGCGATATCTTCATTTTCTTCGCTTTTCTTCTGCTTCAGGCCGCTCTTTGATTTCGATGCAGTACCAGCAGAAGCAGCCGAGGACCCGCCTGCGGGCGCGCCCGCATTCCCGCCGCTCGCACTAGCGCCGTCTCGTTCGGAAGGCCCATTCTGGGCCTCGAGCGTTTCCAGCAGCTTGCGGAACTTGCGTTCTTCGCGAGCGCTCTCGAACTGCCCCTCGCGGTCGCGCGGATCGAGCCCACCCCAACTGAACGATGTTGGACCGCCGAGACCGACTGCAGCCGCGGTGGTTGCGCTGACGGTTATTCCGCGAGAACTCAGAGATCCGTTCAGGTTTGTCGAATGCGAGGTGTCGGAACTAATTGAGTTCTTTCGCGTCACTTTCAGCCTGTGTGTTGGATGATCAGTTATTCTAGGGAGTTGAACAAACAATTCCCTTACTTTGGGTCTTTGCTTCCAGACCTAGCCTCTGTTTTTTCAAGAAGCAAGGATGCTTGGTCTCGGATGTGCGTCATCATTCCTGCACATCCAGGTTTGGTCTTGATGAAATCGGGATTCCGTGGTGGCTTCCAACTACTCGCTGGACGCTGGAGAAGCGCTCTCAGATCATCCGCAACCGGACTGGACTCTGTTACGTAATCTAAAGCTTGTTTCCCGTTTGAATCCACCAGCTGAGTGTCTGCCCCAAACTCTAGCAGCACCCGCGCAGCGTCCACGAAACACCCAGCCGCAGCATCCATTAAAGGAGTAATACCAGAAACTTCTTTGTATCCTCCTTCAATACTTGCATCTTCGAGCTTCGTTTTTGCTGTGGCATTCAAGTTCGCTCCGTATCGACAAAGCTCCTCTACTATGCTAACGTGACCTTTCGAAGCAGCCTCATGCAATGGCGTCCATCCCGAATAGCACGCAAAATCAACTTCTGCACCATATTTCAGCACGCGTTTAACTCCTTTCAAATCTCCCTTCATCGCGTAAGTGTGGAGTAGCGTAAGCCCATGTTCATCGACTTCCACAACCTTAACCATCATACGCTTCCACATTTGCAGCAGCTGAATCATGGTTTCGTCCTCAGTTTCGTCCATAGGAGTGCTTCCTGATTTATTTGTTGAAGTCAGCGAGGCGCCGTGGCTCAGCAAAAGTTCGACTACATCGTAATGGTTATTTCCGACGGCATCATGTAAGGGCGTTTGATTATCAAAACCGAGTGCGTTAACGTCGGCACCATATCTTATCAGCAGATTGCAAACTTTCAGCTGTCCTTCAATACAGGCTTCGTGCAAAGGAGACCATCCTGCATAGTCTTTTGTCTGCGCCAGGATGAGAAAAATATCACAGAATAACAAATAGACTCTCACATTCACGTCTGCGCCAGCTCTAATGAGAGCAGAAACAGCCTCCATATCACCATTCCCGCTGACTTTGAACAAGGGAGTCCTTCCTGATCTGTCAGTGTTGTTGATTGCAGACACTGAAATGAGTCAGTACACAGCATGAACGAAAAACAAGATTCTTACAAGGAATTGCCTTATTTGCAACCATAATGCATTCGCCTTGGTTCTAAAACAAAATCGAAGTGACGCAGAGGTCAGACAAAAAAGTCAAAAAAAGGATGTCTCTAACCAGTTTACTCTTTGCTCCTTTTTTCGATCTGTCTCTTCGCAGTGCTTCGACGGCTTTCGCAGCAGCTCGTTCTGTAGTTTCTTTCGAAACACGTGAATCGCGATCTGATTCACCTCCGTTCGTTGAAACAACATCGTCTTCGGCTTTCGCTTTTTGGGTTTTTTTCCAGTCTTTCGGAGTTTTCGGAATTGCAGACATCGATCCCAATTTGTCTTCCGGATTTAGAGATTTAAGAGAATTGTTTTTTGCAGGGGTCGTGCGCTCTTTTTCCCCATTGACTGCAAATTGACTTTCGGAGGCGGGAATAGTGGCAGTGGTTTTCAACTTGCTTTGCATACCCACAAACTCATCCATCGCCTCTTCTTTTGTGTTTTTCAGCGGTTGAATTAGAAGTTCCTTTTTTGCTGCGGGGGTTAGCGGTGGTTTAAGCGTATCAGAGGACTTAATTTCGGCGGAGCTTGCGGTGGGTGGAGAAAGGGCTTTTGGTGGCGACATATCCTTTGTGAAGGATGATGATCCGATGTTTCCGGATGAATATGTAGGTGATATGGAAGCTGCGGTGGAGGACAAGGATTTTACTTTTACTGCGCTACCCACAGGATCCGAAACAGCTGAAATAGTGGATGCTGCGGATGTTGTGGAGAGCAGGCTATCTTTTCTTGGCTTCGCGGTTGAAGACAATTGAATGGGAGCGTCTGACGAAAAAAAATCGTTTCCCGAACTGTTGCTGAAACTGGCTCTCCGACTGCTGCCACTACGATGGCCATGACCGCTTTTATGCTTTTTATGTTTCTTTGGAGGTCCAAATTCTGATCGGGAAGACAAGGGTGTGGTGTCCACCCAGAGTTCCGGATGTGAATTGAGCAGACTATTCGAAGGGGGTTCGCTGTTGTTAACAGCCTCGGACGATGATGCCGCAGCGTCAGACGCGTCGATCGCAGGAGAATCGTCCTTTCTATCGGGAGCCAAGGAAGAAGAAGGCAAAGAAGAAGCGGCAGGATCAGGAAGTTCATGAACTGAGTCTAAATTAGACGGTGGTAGGGAGGCGGTATCTGGAGGCAGGGCATGAGGAGCAGGGACGGGAACCGACACTGCAAGGGGAGAACGTAAGGGACTTGTATCGGGGACGGCAGCGCACGAATCCTTGTTGGTCGCAGTGGAGTCTGAGGACACGGAGGCCGGGTGGCGGTGCGGGCGCAGGGACGCGCGAGGGGGGAAATCGGCGTCAGCGACGGTGGCGGCGCCAAAGGCCTCGGTGTCGGCGATGCTGGAGGCAGCGGGCTCGGCGTCGTTGCTGCTTGCGACGCTCGCGCGGTCGGCGTCAGAGTGCGACGAGTAGTGCGGGAGTTGGTGGACGTGGTGCTGCGCAGGCGGCGCGAGGGCGCCCGGGCTGCTGATGCTGATGATGCTGCTGACGTTGGTGGAGCTGCTGCTGCCCGCGGAGGCCAAAGGCTGCGGCTGCGGCGGCTGCGGCGGCGGCGGGTCGGACGGCGGCGGCAGCGGCGGGGCCATGCGCTCGGAGCGGGGAGGCGGAGTCTTCGGTCTTTGTTGGAACGAACAATCACGCGCAGTCGTGCGTGCCTGCGCGCAGCATGCGCATCCCTCCGCTTAACACGCTCCTTCACCCTCAAGCTTCTTGCCTTACGCTTCATGCTGCGTGTGGCTCTTCGCCCCAATTTCATGGCCATCAGCTCTCAGCGTTCTTCGGATTCACCTATTTTATCTGTCTGTCTTGTTGGAAGAAACTAGCGGGGAGAGCTGCGTTTCACCTTCACGAACGTGCTACTCATGTGCTGCTAATTCATCGCCATCGGTGCCTAAACACAATTTAGAACCGCCGCTTCCTGTTGCTTTACTCAATTTCGTGAATTGTCATCAAAAGTTGTCCACGCCCGCCAATGCCAAAAAATATTCTCCTTCCACCTCGGCTGATGCACCGCCCAATCTGCCTTGCCGTGGCTGCTTTTAGCCTTATCGTCGCTTCCACTGCTGTCGTCGCCATGCCTGCCCGAGCCCTAGCCGTTGTTGCGTCCACTTCGGCCTTGCATCCACCAGCGTCCAACGCTTCTCATATGATGTAAAATCGCGTTTTCCTCCCATATTGCCCCCAACACTGATACCGATCGAAACCGCAGCCATACAAAGACTCTTTCTTCCTCGGCAGCTGCCTCATATTATTCAAGAAACGGCCCGCCTGTCGCCGTGTTTGCGACCGTCACAACGCGTAACTCAAGCTCCATTTCCAAACCAACAACAGTTCCGAGCCTATCTGATGCTTCAATCTTGTCCAGCCAGCAGTCTGCATTCAACGACGCCGCCGATGCGATTTCTGCGTCGTATTCACCGACTTCCACACCCAACTCGCCACCTCTTGACAATTCCAACTATTCGTCGTCCGACAATAGTACAGACACACTCGCAGTCTCCCCATCGTACAACGCAGATGCACTAACAAAAGCTCATGGTGCTCTAATGTTTGTTGCATGGTGCGTGTTTGCGCCGGCCGGAATCATCGCGGCACGGTTTTACAAACGAACAAAGCACGGGGAAACTCGGTGGTTTGCAGCGCATATCGTGCTGTTTTGGATGTGCTTCACGTGTTCCGCGATTGCTTTCGCGCTTATTTACTTAGCCGCTGAAGGGGATCATTTTGATGTAGCTGCTAACGGTGCGCATGTAGTGAGTATCATGCTTTTTTGATCCGTCTATCAAGGGATTACTAACCAAAAATTTGTGTTGATTTGGCAAGGCTATCGGTCCCGTTGTTTTGGCACTCATGATTTTCCAAATGACGACTGGATATATCATCAATCACTTGTATGTCCCCACACGGACAGCAGTGCCATGGTGGGATCAAGGTGAAAGATATGCCGGCGCGGTAGCAGTTTTCTGACAAATTGGTCACAGCACACCACTGGACAGGAAGAATTCTCTTTTTGCTAGCTTTGGCAAATATTCCGCTGGGAATACTCTTGTATTCAGCGTCTAGTCCTTCTCCTGACATATCTCTATGGCTTTGGGTCGGGTTCCAGGTGTGGCTGATTGTGATTGCAGTCACACTTGCGTACCTTGAAGGTCGCAAGCAAGCAACGCAAACAGCACATGCCGTTGAAGAGACGCTGCGGTCGGAAGCGACAAGGGTTCCGAATGCTGACACGAGCGAAGAAAGCGAGCCTGACGCCGCTGCGACTCAGGTCAAGCACCAAGATGATGGACCATGGTGCCCGAACGAAAAATTGAATGACCCGGCTGCTGATGAGACCATAGCGGCTTTTGTGCCTCCCGATGTGCTCGCGGCGAGGTATCTGTCCGTCACAAGAAATAACGCAGAGATTTCCTCGACAATGGGGAAGGATCCTGAGAGTGGCAAAGGCACGGACGCGCTGTTGCGGTTATATGAAGGATATGAATCGCTTCTGCGCGAGCAACAGCTGCACCAGCAGACTGCTGATCTATCATTGCGTCGCGAGTCAAACGCTACAACAGTTGAAACAGCACACGCCGGAAGTTCCTGGGACTCACTGCCAGAAGGGAAGATGTCCCGGACATCCAGTTGTGGAGTTGAAGAAAACCGCTGTGTCGCCTTTGCGAGCCCTGCAGCTGAAAATTTATCACTGGCTTCACAAAAACCCGAGCTACATCAAGTCAATGTTGAAAATGGCGAAAGCATTTGACTCTGAGAGAAATTAAAATTTATGTTTTCTATAAACCAATCAGTGCTCGGGATTTCAATAAAGAAGTGATGTCAGTTTTCTCCATGTTTCTTCCAAAACATACGAACAGTTTTCCAAAATAAAAGAAAAAAGAACGTAAAAAAAAGCCACTTTGTCAAAGCCTCGACTTCAGCTCCTTCAAATGATTTGGACCAATGCGACAGCACTGTACGGAAGGTTATATCAAAGTAAATAAAGCAAAAAGGAAAAAAAGGGAAAACTAACTCCTCCTATGATTGTTGCTCCCGCATCAAGCCATCGTTCGGCCAAATCAGCATACGCGCTTTCGGATGAAACGCCAGTTGATCCAACCCATTCTTTTCCAATGGCATCCCATGTCTCACCTTTGTTTGGCTAGGTTTTTGTAAGTACGAGATAGATCGACTAACAGGGATGATATCGACTAACATAACAGATGAGAGTCTTCCGAGAATCACCCAGACCACGTCTCATGCCGCGCAAAATGCTTTCGACGTACTCGGGCTTCGTGCAGTTCACGCCAATAGCAAAAATGTGTGGCGAATCCTTCAGGGTGCGCGAGCAGTCATCGACGGAATCACCAGAACAAGACTCTGCAGGCGATCGACACGAAAACGACACCCAAGCAGGCGGCAACGGGGTTGTGGTCGCAGAAGCCACGATCTGTAGAGCTCTGACGATTGCGGAAGCCTCAAACACGCTGGGTACTGTTTCGAACGCGAGAAGGTCCGGGCGCGTGGCGACGACGGCAGTTATGCGTACACGATGGAATTCGACGAGCGAGGGCCAGGTTACAGTTGGCCCGAAGTTGCCGGTGTATTCCGCACCGTTTGCGAGCACTGCCCCGAAAGATCCCATGCTTCCAGCGATGCGAATTTTGCGGTTGCTGTTCGTGCGCGAAAGATAGGCGGCGCGGGCGTTTGTGGCGGCAATCATGGCGTTTGTGAACAGCTGCGGGAAGATGTCCTTCGGAGTTGTTGCCTCGGATGGGATCGGGACGCGTATGGCGTCAGTCGGGATATGTGCCTGGTACGAAGCGGTCGTAATGATGTCTGCTTCGAGTCATAAGAAGGCAACGGCGGATTCAAGGGACACACCACAGCCTGCGTCCATATAGTCCTCGTGCACCTGCTGGACGATGCTGACGCCGTCAGGGCCCAGCAGCTTCTGGGCACTCCACAGAGCGCTGTCGAGAGATGCCCCCAGACGCGTCTCCAAATGTGTTGCGAAGCCACCGTCGAGCAGAAGCAGCGGCTCCTTTGATGCTCCTGCTGATTGCGCCATTTACGAATGAAAAATTGAAAAAAAAAATAAAAGTGGCTAACCAGTCCTGTTTCATTCCGCTGTTGCTACGTGACAAGCACAGCGTCGCCGTCTTCGCAAATCTCTTTGCAAGCTTCTTCTGAATTTTTCTTTATGGATCCAAGATTCCTAAATTAGTCGGAATTGTCGCTTAATGTGAGATCTGCCAAGCGTAACCCTCAAGTTCACCTTAAAAAAACAGGATTTGCGTCTGTTCTTGTATACAATCATATCTGTCGATTGCCTCAGTCAAAAGACGGGTTGGAACGTAGATTTTCCTGCATTAGTGCACATAAATGGGATTGCCGCATTTACCTTGCCGCCCATCACGCTGGCATCCCTGCGTTGTGTCACCCTCCATAAGTTGCGGTGATCGTCTAGTCGGCTCGCCTGTTGCGGCCTTGCGCTTTGTGCCCTCGAGCACCTGGGAGTCCGGCAGTGGCACTGTACTGCGCCACAGTTCCGCCGACGAGGGAGTTCCCTTGTTTCCTAGTTGCGCGTCTGGCCCTGTGCCAGTGGAGGACTGCCGGTCGCGGGCTGTTGAGTGTCGCGCGTTAGTCGCGTGTGTTCGGTGCAAAACAAATCCAGGCCTTGTCCGCGCGTGCTTGTACGCCAGTGGCCGCGGCAGCACGGCGTCTCCTCTCTGCGCATCTCTGCACGCTTCGCCTCGCTGCCAGCAGCGCGTCCCCTGACAAACACCGCCCTGACAATTCACGGCACTCGCACCCTGATACGGCTGCTCCTGCGCGCGGCACTCCCTTCACTCGCGAGAAAGAAAAATACGCCGGTTGCCTCATCGCCATCGCTATCATGGCACAGATTGTCGGCATCGGGTACGACCCGTTCACAAGTACCCCGATGGTTCCCGGCGAGAACTGGACCCTGCCGTCGCTCTATAGCCTCGGAATTAACTCCACCGAGCTCGGACGCGGTTCGGGATACGGCTGCTTCGCGTTGCCTACCGCGGCCGTTGGTGTCTCCTTCATGATACAGGATTGCCCGCAGGGATATTTCTGTCCCTACGTGTCATCCAACGATGCCGATACATATCCCGTGCTCTGTCCCGCAACAGCCACATGCGCTGTTGACCGTCTGTTTGGCGTTCGTTGTCTGGTGAGTGACCGCGAAACTTTGTAATGTGTGTTCTTATCCGGGTCGACGCGACTCTTCCCCGCAACACAGCCGCAAGGATTATTTGAGCCAATGCTGTGCTGGCCGGGATATTATTGCCCCGATCCGACATTGGCTATCGGCTGCCCGGAGGGCACATACTGGTAAGAGTGCAAGACCTCAGCACGCCCTCAGAACTTCAAACATGCAGTGTTTCCGGTTCGGTGCTTCCCGTAAACTGCGGGATATTCAGTTATTGCCCGCCTGGAACAATAACTGAGCGCAACTATGGCCTCATTTACCTTTCAGTCCTCATTGATATCATCCTGTGTGTGTTTATAAGCATCAAAACAATCCGGGATCGCATCCGCGCCGGATTCTCGCCTCTCCCTCCTATCTTCAAATACGGAAGACTTTCGATGAGTTTGCATCCGCATACCGAAACAATCGAAACACAGGTGCCTCAAATTTCCATGCTCACTAAGCTTCGAGACACCGTCGGTACAACCAGCACAGATACTCTAGTCACTGCGCAAATACCACACAACATTCACACGGTGGAAGAGCTAGAATCTGACAGTCTGGTGCTCACGAATGCTTTTCGCGAATCATTTGACGGCAACTTTATGAACATCAAATTTTCTGGGTTGAATTACGTTTTGGCAGGCAAAACTTTGCTGGAAAATGTCAGCGGCGAATTTAAAGCAGGGAGAATGGTGTCTATTATTGGGCCTTCAGGTGTAGGAAGTAAGTGTCAGCGTCGTTGTTGTTGTTTATTTCTACAGTTCATTGAAATCGTCGGGTTCAGAATCCACTTTTCTGAACACTGTCATGGGAAAAATCGGCAAAGTCGAGGGCAAAATAACCGTGAATGGGGATTCAGTTTCTTTATCAACATTGAAGAAGCTCATCGGTTATGTACCGCAAGACGATATCATGACTCGAGAACTGACGGTAAAGGAGGTGATTCACTATTCAGCAAGAATGAGATTGCCTCGAAAATGGTCCAATGACAAAGTAGACTCCTTTGTCGACTCAATTCTTCACCTTTTGAAGTAAGTTTTTGCCATTTCAAAGGCATGGAATGAATTGAATTTTAGTTTGACAAACATTGGCAATAACTTTATTGGCGACGAATTAAAGCGAGGAATTTCTGGAGGTCAGCGAAAACGGGTCAACATTGGAATGGAGCTTGCCGCTGGTAGGTTGTTGTCTTTCGACTTTCGAAACTAATTTTTTTTTTCGTCTTTCCTCAGCACCACTTGCACTGTTTCTTGACGAACCAACATCTGGCGTGGATTCGACGTCTGCGCTTCAGATCACGAAGATTTTGCGAAGACTTTCGAGAATCGGTTTAACGGTTGTGTGCATCATTCATCAACCTGGAGATGAACTGTTCAATACATTTGACGATGTGTGCATGTTTGAAGAGGGGGGGAAATTGGCGTATTTCGGACCTGTAAAAGATGCGAAGAATTACTTTGAAGGCCAAGGCTTTTCATTTGAAGGCCAAACCAATCTTCCACATGCGTATATGAACATTTTATCGGGCCTTGGAGTTGTCAATGCCGATTTTAACGCAGGTTCTGGAACGATAAATGTCGAATCTGAGTCAAGCTCTCCGAAACAACAAGTGGATTTGTCGGGACCGTCGAATTCCGAAAATTCATCTCAGCCCACGTTCATCCAAGAAACAATTGTCAATGTCGAGGAAACTGCAGATGCGTCGGCAGTTTTGTTGAAGAACCTGAAGTATTTGGCGAAACAGCGTGGAGCTTCTTTCTGGTCCCAAGTGAACCGCAGCTGCTACAGAGCCATCATTCAGCAAGTTCGCACATCGTTTGCACTGGTGACGGAAGTTATTGTTGCGATTGGTGCAGGGCTCATAATTGGCATTGCTGCCCAAAAGGACGAGATTTTTCATGGGATCTTGCTGATTCCTTTCAGACAACTTTCTTCACCATCGAATGACTACATGGTTGCACTTTGTAAGTCAATAATTTTTTAGCTTCGCTTTAATACATTGACCACCAGATGGAACTCTTGTGGGAATTTCGGTGGGAATCGCCGCGGGTCCCGCTGGCGTCCGAATTTTTGGAGAAAATAAGCTAGTGTACTGGAGAGAAGCATCTTCAGGCTTGAACACTCTCGCATATTTTCTGGTGAATTTGCAAAGGAATGATAAAAATTCTAACTATTGGACCAGGGTCAAAATCTGTCTTCTATATTCAGAATATCGCTAACTGCCCTGCATTTTACGGCGGTTTATGTTTACTTCACCAAACCCACATTTTCAATCGGCTTACAGTATGCACTGGTTTTGCTGAACTTCTTTTGCATATAGTACGTTCGATTACTTTCCTCGCCGTTCTGATCATTCTTTTGAAGTGGTATTTCCATGTTGGTTTCCATGGCCATGAGGCGAGACGTTGCCCCTTTAATGGCAGTTGTAATCAGCCTTCTACTTGCACTCCTGAACGGAAGTGCACCGTCACTTAAATCTGCACGTGAAGCTGGCATTGAATTCCTCTTTGCACTAAGTCCAAGTCGTTGGGCAACTGAGGCACAATGTCAGTGGTTGGCTTCGAAACCAATGTAACTGATTTTTCTGCATTATAGATGGCCTTTCTCTAGAAATATATGACGGCATTTATGATTTAAACTTATCTGTCAGTCTCTTTGGGTGAGGATTTCAGTGTTATATCCAGATTTCATCAAGGGCAAACCAGGTACGAGTTGCAAAAAACTTCTCGAAATCTTGGTGTTATGGCAGCTCTTGGAATCGGCTATCGTGCCGTGGCATATGTGCTGATGGTGTTGATGAATCGAGACAAACAGCGATGAGATGTGTTGTAGCTTGTTTTCGTAGATTTCTCACGAATACCCACCATCGACAAGTTCGAAGGGTAAAATGCAGAATGTTGATACGGTTTTTGTCCTTCAATGTCCCTGATTTTAGGATCGTTTCCCAAAAGGCTTGCTTTTAAAGCCAAGAACAAAGCTCGGCCCAGAAACAGCAATAACGACGGCACCGACTTTCTGTTAACGCTGGGCTCCATGTGAACAGACCAGTAGATAAATGCTTCAACGCAACAACCTGCATCCCTTGTCAATCCCATTTTGCTGCCATACATATGCAAGCACATTTTTGCGATATAAAAGCAAGTGAAACTTCAAATATTGAAAGGATGTCCATTGTCACACATTTCCTTCCAACCATTGTTGTACAGAGCCACTTAGGAATTGCGATGACTGTGCCTGAAGATGATGATGGTGATGATGCAAGCTGTATTCACTGTGGTGGCGGAGACGTGGAGAATTTGCGGGATCTGCTGTATAGGGAAGCTCCTGCTTATTTATGCACCGCACCCTTTATGTACAGCAGAAGCGGCGGGTGGTGCTGCTTGGAGGTGGAGTGCCCGCGCATGCGGGCTGGGATGCGCCACAGAAACGCAACGCAGCGCAACGAGAACGCGGCCGGAAGGTGGCGCGAGGGGCTGTCGGTGATGGCGCTGTCGCTTCCTTCCTGGCAAAAAATGGTTTTGCGGTTGGCCGCTGCTCTGCTCGTCCTGCTGCGCCTTGTTGGCGCCGCAACCGCCCGCGTTCCGCCGCCTGGGAGCGACAGCTTCTCGGCATCCGCCGCTTCTGATGCTGATGCAGTCGAGAACGTTTCCCAAGGCGATTTGGAGCGCAAGTACGACTACAAGCAGTCCTTCAAGAAGCCATTGTTCGTGCTGCCCCATTCGCACGACAACAAAATTCCCTTCTTCGAATATTCTGGAGGTTTTCGCTCTTACCTTCTTTTTTTTTGTGGTGTTTGTTGACGGACGTTTTTTCGCATCGATCATGCAGATGCGATTCCCTCGAATGATCATCTTCGACTGACTTCGTCGTTTCCGGATCAGAGTAGTGCCATCTGGGCTGAAACGCCCAACAATAAAGCGGAATGGCAAGTGCATTTTGCATTCAAAGTTGGAGGCAGCGCGTATGCCGGAGGAAACGGATTAGCGTTATGGTATACAAAAGAAAGAAACGTCAAGGGACCTTTGATGGGCAGTAAGGACGGTTGGACAGGTGAATTTATGTTGCTTCTTTTCAGGCCGCTTACTCAAAAACTGAGGCCTGGGACTCATTTTTTCGACCTCTGCACGCGAGGAAAACCGATTCGCGCCGTTAATATATGCTGTTGTGAATGATGGGACGAAAGAAATAGCCGGGAAACCCGTTCCAGCAGACGCAATTGCCGGATCGTGTTTCAGAAACTACAGAAGCTCGCAATTTCCTGTGTGGGTTCGCGTTACCTACAAGAATCGGCAATTAAGGGTTTGCAATGCCAATCGATTGTAGTTTACTCAAAGTTAATGTTTTCCAGGTCGATGTTGATTTGTACAAAGACGGATACCTGTTCATCGAATGCTTCCGTGCGAAAAATATCGACCTGCCGAAGGGGTACTATTTTGGAGCTTCCGCATCCACAGGAGCTCATACATTGAGTGAGCAATTTCACGATTTGAATATTCAGGAGGTTTTGACGAAAACAAATAAGATGACCACGATATCTACGCCCTTGAAGTATTCGAACTGAATCCGCATCCTCGAAAAAGCAAAAGCAAGTTTCAGGATGAATTCAGGTTGAGTTCTTCAGAGCAAAAGATGGTGGACGATATGAAAGCAGCTGTTGATGAAGCAAATCAAGATTTTAAGGACTCTGGTTTGGTAGAAGAGGAAGAAGAAGTTTACTTCGACGTGAGAATTGCATCCTGCATTTATTTGAACTGACCGAAACTATAGCCGCAAGTCGTGCGTAGTCTGCAGGAAAACCAATTCAAGATCATCGAAGTACTGAATCAACTCGAGCAAGGAATATTGAGTGCACCCAAAGTTGCCATGGAAGGAAGCCATGATCGTGCAAGTTCGGGTGTGCAAAAGGCGGTTGAGCCTGTGGATCAAAAAATTGAAGAAATTAAGGGAAAGATCAACGCACTCGAAACGCAGCTGAATGCTCTGGACAATGATATAAAAATGCTTTTGAACGCATTCAATACGGGCAGCTCGATCGGACAAACGAAGCTCAGTGAAGTATCCAAGAAACTCGACGAGTCCCACACCAAAATTAAGAACGCGGAGGAGGCGATTGTGAAAGCAGCGCAATCTTCAAACGGAGCGTCATCCTATGCGATGTATGGGTTGTTCTTCATTGTTGGCGGCGTGGTAGTTTATGCGGTGTCGGTGGTTGTCAGAATGCGCAAGGATCGCGCGCCAAAAAAATATATCTGAGCGACGAAACTCTGGTTATTTGCACCGCAGTTTCCAGCTCTCCCAGAAAAAACTTTTTGTTTACGCGGGCCTGCCGTGCCATTTTCTAAAAGATGTTTTCTGTTACGTGCTGGTAGAGATCCACATTGAGCCCGAGTAAACACATATTATTCGCAGGAACAGTAACCATTTATTAAGCTTCTTGAAGTAACGGATTTTGAAGCAACGCATTCGAGGAACCTGAGTACAGAAAGCGAAGTTCCTGAAAATACAGAATTTTCGTCGGAAGAAGTAACAGTCAATTGGGCGAACCTGAAAGTTCACGTGAGACTCTATGCATCTAAGAAGATGTAAATAAAGTTTCACTCGTATTTCTAACATGTGTCATACCAGCTTGGAGTGAGTCACTGAACGGATGCCATTGAAATCTGCTGCCAATGACTCCGAGTCTTTCGAAGAAAAAATGTCCACCATCGCGGTCGCACACCGATTCCGATCCGCGATTTCGCGAATTCCATCAAGAACATTCGTCGCAGCTCCGACTATGAATTCCAAGGTTTACAATAACGTGGAAGCTTGGTGAACTGCTGGAAGCTTATTTGTTAACACAGCTTTGGGAGCTGGGAATTTTAAACCATGTTGCCATCGCATGCCACGATCTGGACAAGGCTACTGCGTTTTACAGGGATGTTCTCAAAGGAAAATGCAGCGAGAAGATAGTTGGTTTATTCATTCTGTCCGACCACTGATCACCAGCACAGGCTCTGCCCGAGCATGGGGTCACAACTGTTTTCGTGAATCTCGGAAACACGAAAATAGAACTCCGTGAGTGTTGAACTGCGAGCCGTTACATGCCGATCTGACAAACATAAAATGTACCGTTACGCAGTGCATCCGCTTGGAGACAAGTCGCCAATCAGCGGGTTTCTGGCAAAGAATAAGGATGGCGGAATGCATCACATTTGCTTGGAAGTTGACAATGTGTTTTCAGCGATGTCGGCAATGCGTGATGGTGGCGTGCGTGTACTCGACAAAGAGCCAAAGGTCGGGGCGCATGGGAAACTGGTGGTGTTTCTACACCCGAAGGTGAAGCATCGCTCTCAATCTTAATTGTTGTATACTCATGCGTAGGTTTCTTCGCGGTAAAACACAGGATTACGGTGGTGTTTTGGTAGAATTGGAGCAGCGCTGAAACTGACAACATAAATTTTAACATCATCCTTGCTAACACCATTCGTTTTCTTTGGCGGGATGGTAACCACTGCAATTCTCCGCACAGCAAAGAAATAATCGACTGCGAAACATGAGTGTGCATTCAAACCGCTTGACACGTCGCTTGTCTTATTAGCGCCATCCCGCTTTGGTCTCCAGAACGGAAAGATGGTATTCCGAATGAACTCTACTGCTGGAGAAAGTGAGAGCAAGGGATATTCGTTTGACAAGGCATTGTTTCGCTATTTCTTTGTTGATTTGGACAAAGTACAAAGTGATTTGTGGAACAACGTGCCAGCCTTGCATGATGCCAGGACACCCTGAAAAGCCACACGCGCGCGCGTCCACTTCACAGTCCGTTCCGCGACTTGGAAGACTGCTTCTTCTTGGTGTTGTGTTCCACGTGGTGTACTCGTGGAGCATTTTCGACATATACTTCAGGTCGCCGCTGGTCCATGGCATGTCTCCTGTACAACCGCCTGGACCTGCCCCAGCGAAACGACTGGTTTTATTTGTTGGTGAGTCAGTGCCTTCACATTAGGCCCTTGCAGTTTAAAATGTCGATATCGACAGCTGACGGTCTTCGGGCCGACAAGCTTTTCGAAGACGGAATGGCTCGGGCACCTTTTCTGCGGGACGTTGTCATGAATCAAGGGTCTTGGGGGATATCTAGAACCCGAGTACCCACGGAATCCAGGCCAGGACATGTCGCGTTGATTGCGGGATTCTACGAAGACGTCAGTGCTGTGATGCATGGTAACAACCTTTCCCTTTACACAAATCTTTGGATCGCCTGATCTTTGGAAATCCAGGATGGAAAACCAATCCCGTTGAGTTTGATTCATTGTTCAACGAATCGCGAAAAACCTGGTCTTTCGGATCGCCAGATATTTTGCCTATGTTCGCATTGGGCGCTTCCGATCCTAATCGTGTGGAGACGTTTATGTATCCGCCGGAATTCGAAGACTTTGCGGAAGAAGGTTGGAAGTTTGTGGAGGTTTTCTTGACAACGACCGAGCAGATGCAAGCAAACTGGATTCTTGGGTTTTCGAAAAAGTGGATGCGTTCTTTGAAAATGCAAAATCCAATTCGACCATGATGGAATTGCTTCACGCGGACAAGATTGTGTTCTTTCTTCAGTTTGTGTGCCGAAATGTTACTCGGCCTGCTAATCGTTTTCGCAGCTTGCTAGGTATCGACACGAATGGCCATGCCCATCGACCGAATTCTAAGGAATATCTTTCCAATATCGAATTGGTGGACAAGGGAATTTCAATCTTTGTTCGAAAATTTAACGAATTTTATGAAAACGACGGCAAGACAAGTTTTGTGTTTTCTGCCGATCATGGGATGAGCAATCGCGGCAACCACGGCGATGGCCATCCCGATAACACAGAAACACCGCTGATAGCTTGGGGAGCTGGTGTCGCAAAACCGAAAAAGGCACCATTCCTTGAAACTATTGATGAACAGGACAATGACGGAAGACGATTGAATAACATTTCTCTTCCTCTTCGCCATGATGTCAACCAAGCCGATGTTGCTCCGCTCATGTCGACCCTAATTGGCGTCCCGTTTCCTATGAATTCCGTCGGACAATTACCGCTGGACTTTATCGAGAACACCGATCTTTACAAAGCGCAAGCAGCTTTTCTAAACGCAATTCAAATTTTGAAGCAGTTCATTGTGAAGGAAGAATCAAAGCGCAGAACGGAGTTATACTTTGCGCCGTTCAAGCATCTCAGGAATCGCGATGGACTAGTGTCTGAAATTCAGTCTCTAATTGACACAAACTTGATTGATCTTGCTGAAGAAAAAAGTGTGGATTTGGCAAAGCTTTGTATTGAAGGCTTACGATATTATCAGACTTATGATTGGTTGTTTTTGCGAGGGATGATATCTGTGGGCTATCTCGGTTGGATTTTGAATAGTTTACTTTTTGTTCTCAAAACCTACGGAGCTCATTCGAGTGATAGTGAATCGGCAGTCTCACCAGAAGATTCTAAGCTGGTAAGATTTTCAAGATCTTTTGTACTTTGCTGATTAGCCGGTAGGTCTCTTACATCGGGCTTTCTGCTTTTGTCTTGTTTTCAATAGTCATGTATCTGAAAGAGTCACCACCGAATTACTACCTCTATGTTGCATTCCTGGCTTACTTATGGGCTGAAGCTTTCAAACAGCGGAATTTTGCTTTAAATCTTATCCGTCGCAATCTGGCTTCTCGCGAATTAATGACGAATATTGCAAAATTGTTCGGCTACATAATTTCTTTGGAAATTCTAGTGTTTAGCTACTTCCGCCGCGAAATTTTGACGCCGGCGCTAATTGTGGCCGGAATAGTTTGGCCCCAAATGACACCTGACGAGTTCCGCGCAAAAAATTACAAAATCGTTTGGTTCTGGAGAATATCGTGCGTGGTCACCAGCATTTTCACAATGCTTCCTGTTGAGTACGCGGAGGATATGCGACTTGTGACCGCTGGTGGCGTCCTGGTCTTCATTTCTGGCATATATGCTGCCCATATTCTCCCAAAATTCGTAATGGCAAGTCTTCCAGTGAAGGGAAAGCTAAAGTCGACGAATGAAGTCACTCCGAAAATTATTTTGGTTCAGGTAGTGCCCGTGTTTTAAATATACGTGTCGTAATTTGTTCCAGCTCGCCTTGATAGCATGCAGTTTGCTGATTGTGAACGACACGTCCATGCGTTTGAAGAGAAAAGAGGGTCTTCCATTGTTGAATCAAGTTGCAAGTTGGATCATTTTGGTGTCCTGCGGTGTCATTCCTGCATTGGACATGGTAAAAGAAGGGCATTATTTTTTACGCCGCCTGGTTGTTGTTTATCTGTCATTTGCACCGTTGTTTATCTTGCTCAGCGTTAGGTATGTAGTAGTTGAAAATTTTTATAACCAACGTTTCCTCTACCGTCAAAAGCTATGAAACACTATTCTACTTCAGTTTTTCTCAAACTCTACTTGGCTGGCTACTCATGGAGCGCCAATTGTATTCGGATTTGAAAGGAAAAGAACCGATTGGAAACGACTACAGAGTAAGAAAAAATATTTTCACTTGGCTGTAACCAATCCGTCTTTTAAAAGGACATCGCAAAACGCAAAACTCGGCAATCTTCGCGAGCTCGGAAGGAAAGTGAAAAATCGACTGAGAATTTTCGGTTGTTGACAACAGATGATCTTCGTATCGCTTCAATTTTCTTGCTTTTGATCAATGTTGCATTCTTCGGAACCGGGAACATTGCCTCAGTGTCATCATTTAGCATCCAATCGGTTTATAGATTTATAACTCTCTTCGATCCAGTGATCATGGGAATTTTGCTTATTATTAAGCTGCTTGTACCGTTCTTTCTGTTGAGTGCGGTGTTTGGAGTAATTTCAAGAAGCATCAGTCTACCGGCGTTCAGCCTGTTTCTGCTTGTTCTTAGCACTACAGATGTGATGACTCTGAACTTTTTTTTCTTGGTGAGGGACAGTGGGAGCTGGCTAGAAATCGGAACCACGATCAGTCATTTCATCATCGCAAGCACGTTCATTGTGTTCCAAATTGTTTTGTTCACTGTTGGGCATTCGTTAGTAGGAAAAATTCTGATCCCGGATTTAAGAAATGGAAAGTCTGATTGAATTCGATTGATTCGCGCCAATAGATTTTGTCAAACGTTTCTGAATCATGGTTGAACTGTATTCACCCTGACGATTTTTGAATCAATAGCATCACTAATCGAAGCAATGCAAGCAAAGTCGGTTTCTGAAAGAGATATGTAAGAGCCCGGGAGACGCCTGTTGTTCTGCAAGCATTTTTTGTCCTTTTAATTCTTTTTTTGCTTTTTGATTTGTTTTCCGCTATGAGCAACGAGGCGCAGTCTCTCCACGAGGCTTTGGGAGCCCCGCGACACATCGTGGGCCCGATGGTGCGTGTGCGCGTGTCTGTATTGCATCTAGTGTGCTCGTGTCTCATGCACTGCAATCTTGCTGTCAACTTCATCCGTTAACATCAAAGGCAGGTCGACCACTCCGAATACGCCTGGCGGATTCTATCCCGCCGCTACGGCGCACATCTGTGCTACACACCTATGTTTCACGGCCGCTTGTTTGCAGAATCTGATATCTATCGGCGCGACCAGTTCGTCTCCGGTCCCGGCGACCGGCCCCTCATTGTCCAGGTCCCTCGTCCAGGCTTCCGCTTCACTCTAACTCAATTGCACTTTCAGTTCTGCGCGAACGATCCTGACACTCTCTTGCGGGCCGCTAGATTCGTCGAAGACAGCTGCGACGCAATCGACTTGAATCTCGGGTGTCCTCAGGCAATTGCGAAACGTGGTCATTACGGTGCTTTCCTGATGGACGACTGGGACTTGATTTGCGACATGGGTAATTCTTGCCATTGTGTCAAACTGTGGACTAAATGAACAATTTGAGTATCGATTTTGCACAAGAACCTCAAGATTCCAGTGACCTGCAAGATTCGCGTCTTTCCCGATGTCCAAAAAACTATCGCATACGCAAAGCGCATACAAGATGCCGGTTGCTCGCTGCTAACTGTTCACGGCCGCACTCGCGACATGAAAGGTCATAAAACGGGCGTTGCGGATTGGGATCAGATTCGAAGAGTTAAAGAAGCCCTACACATACCCGTGTTTGCGAATGGAAATATCAATTACTTTGAAGATATTCAACGATGTCTTGATTTCACTGGCTGCGATGGTGTCATGTCTGCTGAAGGAAATTTGTACAATCCTGCTTTATTCGTTGGGGAGTTTCCGCCAGTATGGCGAATGGCCGAAGAGTACTTGCAAATATGCACCGATATCCCCAAAAGCGCAAATGTTGGCATGATTCGTGCCCACTTGTTCAAGATTTTCGCGCCATGGTGAGCATCTCAGTTTTTCCACCCATTTCAGAAACCAACGAAAAATTACGTTTCAGCCTCAATGACCATCCTGATTTGCGGACGAAGCTTGCAGACAAGCATTCTTTAGAGGACTTCTGGGAAATAACTCGAGACCTGAAGGGTCGGCTTCTTGTACGGTCTTTTTTTCTCCGATTGTTACAAGCACTGACAGCGAAACGCCATTCAGAAAGCAAATGGTGGCATAACAGAATTTACGCCATCACTAGAACAAGAACTGGATTCACGCGGTTTCAGAGTCTTGCCGAACTGGGTATGCCAGCCTCACTTTCGACCCGAACCCTTGCAAAAGACTGCAGAAAGTGCCGCAGCTGACGCACTTACCGAAGATTTCCGGTTGTCGAATTCAATGGAATCGAAATTGGTAGAACCGTCGGTTAAATCCGCAGAAATAGTTGAAGCTCGGCTGAAACGTAAGGAAGCGAAGCGTCAAGCAAAACTGGGAAAACTTGAGTTTATGTCGTCTGAAGTCAGTGGTGAAGGTACAGACAGCGATCGTCTGGAGCAAGCAATTGTGGTGAAGAAGGCCCGAAAAGCAACTGGAAAAAATCCGATTTGTGCTGCCGCATTGTGCTTGAACTTTGGTTCTGCGAAATGCGCATCTGGATCTTGCAAGAGTTGCTGCAGGAAACAAGTTTCTGGATCAATACCCGATTGCAAGGTGAATGTCGACATGGGCGGAAAATCTGATGGTTATTGGTGTGAATTCCATAAAACTGGTGTTCACAGCTGATTTTCAGCAGCTCAATATATATTGCAAAGATTTCCCGTTTAAAAAGAAGGCAAACTAAGGAAGAATTCAGACTCCCAGCCACTCCTCAAGAAGGGCTTTCGAAAAAGAATTCATCTAATTTCTCCAGACTAAAGAAATTCAAGGCTCACGAACGATATCACTGGTCAAAGTACGCAAACATGTCACACGAAGATGGGGTCAAAATTTTGCATTGAAATTTCAACAAAATCTTTATTTTGGAAAAGCTTGCTCCACGAGTTTCTTTTGAGCTTGCGAGAGCGTATCAGGCAATAAGACAGAGTACTCCACATACAAATCTCCTCTCTCTGACGGAAACATGTGCGTCGGCATTCCTTCCCCTTTCACAACTTGTATGAAGCCTGGGTGTTGTTTTATAAGTATGAAATTTCTCTTTGCCTAACAAGTGTACCTGGTTGTGTCGGAACTTCCCGCGAAATGGAGATAGAATTCCCGTCCAGGTGCATCACATCAAATTTGAAGCCAAGAAGCGCTTCTTTGAGGGAAATTTGCCTGCTCATTTTGAGGTCATTTCCATTGCGAGTGAAAACTGGATGATCGAGTGTTTCGACAACAAAGTGTATGTCCCCCGAGGTTACATCAGGATGCTCATCACCCTCATTTTCAAAAATAATGTGGTGGCCGTCGGGCATACCACGCTCGACGGATACAGATATCTGATGAGAACCTCTTTTCACTTTGTGTCCGTGGCAGGAAGTGCATTTCGATTTCACAATTTTCCCTTTTCCCCCACAAACATCGCACCTATATAAATAATGAGACTCAGAGTAAAGCGCGCTGTTTTGATAAAGACAGCTCACGTTGTTTGCATTTGTTGAAACATTCCTGGCGCCAGCTGCTGCCTGACAATCTTGATACCTTGCCCATTGCAGGAGTGGCATGTCTTTACGTCATTTGCGTTCTTTGCTCCAGAGCCTCGACAAACGGGACAGATAACTTGTTTGTTCACATCGACCTGAAGGTAAATCGAATTGAATGGAATTCCACAGAACAAGTGTCAACGAAACCTCGAGTTGCTCGCCATTAAACAATTCTTCTAAAGTTACTCGCAGAGGAATTGAGATTTCGGGGCCCTTGCGCTCTTGGGGTCCGCTGTTGCGGTGACTTCCGAACCCGAATTGCGAGAAGATGTCGAAAGGATTGTGGAATTGCTGTCCTGCATTCCCTTGAAGGCCCTCTTCGCCGTACTGGTCGTAGATGCGTCTCTTCTCGTCATCGCTCAGGATCTCGTAAGCTGCAAGCATAAAAAAAAGTGAGATGTACCAAAACTGATAAAGGTCCTGAATATCACCTTGTGCCAGCTCCATGAATTTCTCCTCGGCCGCCTTGTTTCCGGGGTTCTTATCGGGATGCCACTTGATGGAAAGGTCCTTGTAGGCTTTCTTAATTTCGCGCTACAGGGGAGTGAGTAGGCGCGAGGACGAGGACCGGGCGAGGACAGGTAACCTTCAGAGCAGATCTGTTGACGCCGAGCACGGCATAGTAGTCCTTCCCCGCAAGCGCTAACGTTGCCAGCGCCAGGAGCAGCGACGCGACTTGAACGAAGGCGACGAATGGGCGCATTTCGACGAACGAGATTCGTGTCAGCGACTGATTGGAGGTCGCTTCAGCCAGCGGCAACGGCGGGTACGCCCACGACGCGTACTGCCCGTGCCGTTTCCACCGGCCGCGTGTGCGATGCATGCGCTCTCAAATCCACATGCAGTCCGGGTTCAGCATCAGACAGGCCCTTACTGCGGCCCGGCACAACGACGATACCTGCACGAGCAACCTACTCAAGCGTGTATGAAAGAATGAACAAACAAACTTGAACAACCCACTTTTTGTTGTGAAGTCAGCACCAAATATCCATTGAAACACTGATCCATAACAATAAGGATACTTCTGTACACAAGAATTGTTCATGATATTAAAGCTTGTAACATTTGCTGTTGTTGAGACAAAGGTATTAGCAGTGTACCCCATGGTCATCTTGTTCCATTGGCTTGTTCTGTTATTCAAACACTCTTGGTTAAGAGCCAGTATTTCAACACTGCCACTCAAGACAAACCTGAGAGGATAGAGCAAGTTTTCTGTATCCTGATCTGATCTGGGATCTGGCAAATCTGGAAAAATACCTGGCAATGCATCTGCTGGGGAAAAAAATTGCCAGGTAGATCTGTATCTTATCTAGCAAGCCCAAAAAATCCAGCAAATGCCAGATCCAAAATGCCAGATTTTTTATCCTGTCTGGAGATTTAGCCAGATTTGACCAAATTATCTGCTTTACCTTTTGGTGGGCAATAGGATTGAGTGCTAATGCTATTGTTGAAAGATTATCCTGATGAGCAACTGTCTTATCCAAAGAGCTTCTTTGACTGCCTCACTTAAAGAGTAGTATTCAGCTTCAGTGGATGAAAGTGCAACTACTGGCTGTTTCTTGCAATACCAAGTCACAGCAGCACCACACATCATGAAAACATGACCAGATCTTGATTTTCTGCCTTTTTCCTGTGCATAGCTTGCATCAGCAAAAGCTTGTGGATGCCACCATTTGATGTCATCCAGAAAATCTGTGTCATTTGTATGCAGTGTTGAGAAACTGGGATCTTTTCTGTAATACAGACCAAAATCATGTGTTCCTCTTAAATATCTCATTAAATGGACAAGGGCTTTCCAGTCATGCTCTCTGCTATCTTGTTGATGTTGAGCAAGAGTATTGACTGTGAATGCCAAGTCAGGTCTGGTGTGTGTTGCAAGATAAGCACACATCATGACAACTGAATGAAAGAGGGTAGCCTTTTCTTTGGAAAGCAAGGGGCTGCTTTCATCATGTTGCCATCCCACTACCATTGGAGAACCCTTTGAGTTGCAGTTTGTCATGTGCATCTTCTCAAGGATTTCTTCTGAGTAATGGGGTTGACCTAAGTAAATACCAGATTCTGTTTTGACAATCTTCATGCCAAGGATATGGTGAGCTTGACCCATCTCCTTGATCTCAAAACTTTGTCTCAATTGCTTCTTGATCTCATCCACTTCACCTTGGGTGAGTGCCATGATAAGCAAGTCATCAACATATACCAGGATAAAACCCTTGGATGCTTTAGACCTTTTGTAGAACAAGCAATGATCAGTTTTAGCTTGAGTGAAACCCAAACCAACCAAAGTTTTGGTAAGAAGTTTGTTCCATTCTCTGCCAGATTGGTGGAGACCATACAAGCTCTTGAGCAGTTCAAGGGCATAGCAGTTTCCATTTTCATCTGTTTCTTCATAGCCTTCAGGCATTCTCATGTAATTGGGAATGGGAAGATCTGCATTCAGATAAGCTACATCCACATCTGACTGTTCAATGATGAAATTCATCATCAAAGCAACAACCAGCATGATTCTAAGGGATTGTATCTTGATGACAGATGAGAAGGTTTGATCATAGTCAATGTCTTTCACTTGGGTATTTCCCATAGCTACTAATCTGGCTTTGAACCTCAGAACTGTGTTTGTGTCTTTGTCAACTTTGTAGGTATACACCCATTTTGACCTTAAGAGTTTTCTTCCTTTGACAGGCAGTGTCTTTTTCCAGACTCTTTTTCTGTGCAGTGCATTCAATTCAGCTTTTTCTGCTTCAATGAAGTAACTGCTGTATTTGTGTTGGAGCATTTGCTTCCTACTTTTGGGGGGTTCTCCAATACCAACAGAAGATATTACCCCTTTTGGTGGTGTATCTTTTGGATTTGGAAAAGGGACATCTTTGTGCTTAGTCTCTTGGTGAATGGCTTTGCCTTTCATTGCAGGAGATACTTTTGGCAACAAAATATTTTTGATCCCCCATTTGTTCAATTCTGCTTTGGATGTGTCAGTCAGCTTGTAAACCATCACAGGCTCTTCAAACTCTTCCACAACAGAAAATTCAGACATTACATCTTCATCTCTGATGATTTCAGAAAAATCAGATTCTGTGTCTGAAAGCTGAGAATCTGATTCCCTCATCACTTTGGAGATGAGAGTTCTCTTCACCAGAATAATATACTTCTTCATTAAAATGTGCTGAGATATCAGGTTTAGCACTGATTTCTGTTGAAATACCAGCTCTTGACCGTTGTGTTTGAACAAAAGAGCAAGCTAATGAAACAAGATTTCTTGAAAGGCAATTTTGTCCTTTTCTTATTGCAATTGCTTGAACTTGTG
>JADHYT010000122.1:0-13625 GCA_027604725.1 Entophlyctis luteolus
ATGAGGAGTGAAAGTCAAAGCAGACTGGTAGACATGGAGTGGGTTGAAGTCCAGTGCAGGGTGAAACCTGGCAGCAACCCTGGCGATATCTGACAAGAGCTCCCCTGCAAGGCCAAGAGTGAGTGTCTCAGGCTTTCTCTGATTGTTTGTATTGGGTTCCAAAACTTTCCCCTGTTCCCCAGTTGATGTGGCAATTCTCTGATACCCATTGGGTGTGTAAGGTTTTAGAAGAATTTTCTATCACAAGTGAACTTGCCTTCATCTTAAAAATGTTGGCCCAGAATTTTTGAGTCATGCTTGCTACCCCATCAGTAGGTGTGAGACTGTCCTGCATTTGTGGCTAGAAGCGATTTCATGAGAAAATTTTCACAAACGTAGAAATACTCACTTGTGGTTCCGAAGCGGACTCAATCATTTGGGCTAGAGCAGTGCAGGTTTCAATCAGCTTGCCCAGATTTTTCTCGACTGCCATGACCTCGAGCCATTGCAAAATCTTCTTGGCGCAAAATTCAGAGAGAACTGCTTCGGTTCCAGAAAGCCATCGTCGAACTTCATGCCCATCCAAATTTGCCGCGTCGAGGATGTGGGTGGTCCAGTGCAAACACGAGTATCTGACAGCAGGAGAGAGTGTTCTTAGCAATTCCTGTTGCTTCGGTTCGACGGGTTCACTGACACTTGACAATCCAAACATATTATGACGCAGCTCGTCATTGAGTATAGCCAAACAACGTCGCGCGATGAACACGTTGGCTTTGACGAGCGACACATAGAAAGCTGGAATCGTGCACCTTACTGGAGAGGTGAGGAAAGCTTTGACGCTATTGTGCAGGACAGTGACTTTGCCGTCCGGAGCGACAAACAGCAGAGAGTGCAACTGTTTGGGCAGCGAAGTTTAAACAACATTGGAAGGTCAATCAGAAAAGGGCGCACCTTGGAGATGACCAGCTGGACATCAGCTGGTGTCAAGTCCGTGAGAGCAGCAATGTTGGCACAGTCGAGCGGGACCTTGGCAGCAAGCAGAACGTACATAAACTCCGTGTACACATCCAAATCAGTGGCATCGTATGTGTTGATGTTGCTGCGTAGAATTCGGGTGTATTGGTCATCGAGAGAAGCATTCAGGTGCTTGACAACTGCCAGGAGATCGAGGCCGTCAACTCCGTGGTGGCTGTCGACAATTGATCGGAGCTGGCTGCACAAGACGCGAGCGGCAACAAAGACAAATTCGCTGTTTTGCGTCAAAAGACGGCAGCATTCATCCGTCTGAGAACCGAGAGAGTATGGAAAGTGGGCGACTTCGTGCTTGACAAAGAGCTCAATGTCTCTGACGTTGGCTGCGGCAGTGGGCTCCAAGCAGTCAGTACGGAGAGATTCCATTACCTTCCAGATATCGGCTTCGGGTCTTCCGGTGGTCAGAATCTTGACAAACGGAGGCAATTTTGCTGCGCCGGTTGAGGATGGACTGTTGAGGCTGGCAAGCACACTGAGGAGCTCATTGCGAGTGGGATCACCCTGCGTGCCACATTCATCGAGGGCATCAATCACAATCAGAAATCTGGTGGCTGAACCGTGTGGAGAGACTGCCGAAACTGACGAATCCGGGGGCAATGCCAAATTGTTGCTTGCGCCGAGAAGAGGCAAGAGATCCAGAAACAAAGTCGAAAAAGCAACAATTGGTTTATCGAGAATGCTGAGTGCAGTCGGGTTCTGTGTGCAGTAATCCTTGTCCTTCTGCATCAACGACTGAATTTGAAGACCCGCGGCGGGTGACGCACAGGCCAAATCATAGACGAGCCTGCAAACAAGCTGCTTTGCATTGTTTTTCTTCTCATCGTAGTGCTTGCAGAAAAAGGCAGACAGTAGAGAGAAACCGGACGGAGGAGACCTTGCAGCCAAATATGCCACGAGCGACTTGCCAACACCAGCTGCTCCATTGAGCCAGACAACATTGGCATCGCCGGCAAACTGCTTGCCGATAGCATCAACAGCCCACTCACGGGTGCCCGGGACATACTGGCGGCGATATGCATCCATGTCCGCTTTGAACGAAACCGGTTTGAGCCAGTCTTTGAGTTCGCGATTCAAGATGTAGTACTCAGAAGATGAGTCTGCTCCAGATGTAACCGATACGGTTGGAGTTGATGCTGCAGTAGTAACAGGCACATGGCCGGGCGGTCTCGCAGAGAGCAGGACAAGGGCGTGTGGAGAATCACTGTTGATGTTTACCCTGGGAAGGACATACTGGAGAGCATCATCGTCGCTTAATCTGCCACCATTGAAGCGAACCACCAACGGTAACAATAGAGAGCCGTCTATCTCCTGGGCGGCCTGATCGATTTCAATCAGGAAGGAATGTATCGTCGCGGATTGTTTAACTTGCCTCGGCTAGAGCAGTGAGCGTGGGAGCTATCAAATTGAGAGCCAGAATATTGGAGTCCTCAGACCCAATGCGCACGCGGATGTACAGATCGTTACTATCAACCTGGGTGGTCTGCGAAGGAAGGATCAGCGAATTTTTCGCAGGCAGGCGGAGGCAGTCCCGCAACTGTGGGCAGCGATGTGATTGATGCGGCGTTTGGAGACTGTGGGGGTAGTCAGCGCAGGGCAGAAGCAATGGTGGAGGTCACCACTTCCCTCCATAACTCAATTTCGCAAAATTTTCTTTTAACGAACTCGCGGCACTTCGTATTGCTACCTGTGCTCGTGTCGGGCAGTACGCCAAACAATTTGATATAAATTGCCGCACCACTGCGCAATCTACCCAAGACGATTGAAAGGCCTTAACAAAAACAAAGTATACATTTGAAGCGTCTGATTTCATTGTATCTTGAATTTCGCGCGTGTTTTCGGAACCAACGATAGCTGGAAGTTCGTTTAAAGAAAAATCCAACCGTTTCTCATCAAAAGAACTTGATGTTTCGCGGCTCCGTGTGCCTCCAGCTTCGAGCGGGAATTCGAACCAATTGCGGAGATATTGGAAACAAGGTTTGGTCAGAAGCAGCGGCCACGATCTGCTATTGAGTCTTAGCCGAATCATCCAGAGTGGGAAGGCAGTTAAGACAGCAGGGGTGTGTGCGTATGAGTCATCGACATTGCGGGACTTCACAATTTGCAGCATCTCCCTGTTGCATCTTCCGACACAATCCCGCACCGCAGGTATGAACATTATTATATGTGAAACTAAATCGATGAACAATTTGCTGTCCCGATTCTCGGCTGATCCTGCCGGTGTGCTCGACCTTCGACGCTCTCTGGCCGTTAACAAAATTTTAGCGAACAATTTTTTTGCATTACACGACAGTGCATAAATCCCGCAGGGAACAGATAAAAAACTCCCCGAAATGATCAAAGGCAACGACAGCGTCGGAGAAAACGCACCCAACGCCCCTGTTTCTGTTGGGGCCGAGAACTCATCCTCTCCGGCTGCCGAGAAAGGCTCTTTGTCCTTTTTGGACAAGCTTCTTTTGGACTCCGACGAATTCATTAACGATAACGATTTCTCAAAGTTAGAAGCCGAGCGTTTGGAGCATCTCGTGGACCAAGTTGATGACTTCGGTGTGGAAATGGTTTCGAGAGTTGTAACGCTGAGCGACGATGCGGGAATGCCTGTCATTACGTTTCGCTACTTTCTGATTGCAACGCTGTTGTCGTTGTTCGCGGCCTTTTTGGGACAAATTTATTATTTCAAGCCTCAAGGCCTGAGTATTTCTGCCTTCTTCCTGATTATCTTCTCTTTCGTAAGTTTCCTTCTTTGCAGAATGCACTTGTTCAAGTTTTTCTCCTTTTTTTTTATTTTTTTTTATTTTTTTGTTTTTCGCCTCAGTTTTTTGGCAAGCTACTCGCCGCGATTCTACCGAAGGGCATCTTGAATCCAGGAGCTTTCAACAAAAAAGAGCATGCTTTGATCGTCATCACTGCCACTACTGCTTCCATCGCTCCATTGGCGAGTGAACTGATCGCCGCCATGGAACTTTTCTATGACACTCAGCTTCCAGCATGGCTTGGATTTCTGATTGTCCTGTCTTCCCAGTTTGTGGGCTACGGGTTTGCCGGGTTTTTCCGTGAGATTCTGGTGTTCCCCAAGGAAACTTTTTATCCGACGGTTCTAGCCCAAGTTTCGGTGTACGAGAACCTTCACAATGGCGACGGCCTTTCGAAAAAGATGGCTCGTTACTTTTTCATTGTCGCTGGATGCGTCTTCTGTTACGAGTGGCTTCCGCAGTACATGGCCCCGACTCTTATTGGAATATCGATCGTATGTCTATCTACAAAAAGTCTCAAGAGCACTGTTGTGACAATGCTGTTTGGGGGTTCAAACGCGTACGAGGGGCTGGGTCTTTTTTCATTTTGCTTCGACTGGAATACTCTTTCCGGCTTCACACCCATGCTTCTCCCATGGTCTACGATTGTAAATCTTTCTATTGGTGTCGCTGTAGGAATTATTGCTCTCCCATTGATCTGGTTCAACAACGTATGGAATGCTCAGTCTTATCCGTTCTTGGGGCTGGGCATTTACTCCCCGGGTGGTGAAACCTACAATCAAACAGCGGTTCTCGATTCTAGCAATAATGTCAACTTCACTGCTGTCGAAGAAGTCGGTCTTCCTGGTCTAACAGGCTCATACATTTTTTATCTCGTTATGAGCAACATGGCAATTACAGCCGGGTTTACGCACATCATGCTGTACCACGGAAAGGACGTCTTTACGGGTATCAAAAACACTTTCGCAAAAAAAGGGAGCTCAACAAACATGGATCCGTACTACCTCGTGATGCGAAAATACAAGGAAGTCTCGGTCTCCGTTTATATCGGGCTTTTCATTTTGTTTGCTGCCATCGGTCTTTTTGTGACGGTGTATAGTGGTTCTGGATTGGACTGGTATTTGTTCATCCTGGCGATTGCTTTGTCCGGTGCTTTGGTTCTTGTTGACGGCTTCATCACCGCCACGACCGGTCTTGGGGTGTTGGCCGGCCAGCTTGTGCAGATGATTGGTGGCTTCATCAAGCCTGGGGCGCCTGTTGCCAACATGTACTTTACTCTATTTGGCTCAAACTCGTGCTACCAAGCCGTCTACATGCTCACTGATCTCAAAACTGGGCAGTATATGAAACTCCCACCACGGGCCACTTTTTTTGCTCAAATGTATGGTGCCTTTATTGGGGCCGTGACCTCTTATTTCGTCACAACATCAATTGTCTCAAATAACTTCGACGTACTGCTGTCTCTTTACGGTAACACCCAATGGAACGGCGGAGGTGTGCAGAATTACAATTCGAACGCAATCACTTGGGGCGGATTCGCCCAGCAGATGTATGGTCCCGGCGCCCCGTACTCTCTTGTGCTGTACAGTTTTGTGATTGGGTTTTTCATTCCAATCCCCGCCTTCGTCTTGCACAAGTATTTTCCCAAGGTCGGCTTCAACCTGGTCAACCTCGCCATTTTGGCGGAATTCTGCGGCATGATGTGCACCGGCATCGCGTCGCTCTACTTTGGAACCATTTTGATTGGATGCTTCACGCAGTTTTACATGCGGCGCTATCATCCGAACGTTTTCAACAAGTACCAATACATCACCTCTGCGGCATTTGATGCAGGCAACCAGTGGTGTGCACTCTTTGTTGCTTTGATTGTTGGTGGAGCTGTGGGAACGGCAATCCCGTTTCCAAAGTGGGCCCTCAATCCGGACACTACGTATGGGATTTACTTCTCGGACTACTGCTACAATGCCGCGAATGACATTGGCAATTAGAAGAGACTGGGTGGTTTTCTGTGAATGCGCCTCTTTTCGTCTGAGAATGAAGTACCGTGAGGAATAAATTGTGATGTTATTCCCATGAATACATGTTTGGTGCCGTCTAGGAAAACTGCGTTACTGAGCCTGAGGTAGAGATGAAGATTCAAATCAAGTTGATGGGAACGCTATATTGCCAGGATCCGACCATATTGGAAGGTATCGCTCTTTTCCCCGACTATTTTCCAACGAAGTACAGTGGATAAAAGGTCGAGGGAAATGAAAAGTGTTGTTCAGTTTTGTTTGAATGCATTCACTGTAGCTGTGCATCGGAAGAATTTCGCAAAACTTCCATTCACCAAAGATAGAGTACTGAGAATCGCGTGTGATTTTTGCAGCTCTTTTTGTCATGAAACCAATGGGTCTGCTGTGGGGTTGCCACACTCACAGTTCTTGGAACAAAAGCAAATCTTCCTGGTGGAAGATGGTGTAGTGCTTCGTGTTTCACATCTGCACAAATGCTTCCACAGCCAGAAGAAAATTCTCCAAGTCGGTTTCTCAACAATCAAAATATGTTGTATGTCAAAGAAAAGTCGTCGCAATGTATTGGCATTCAGCCAACCCCAGATTGTGATGACACGCAGTCGTGCGTAGCTCTCAAGTTCTGCAAGGCCGTCTGGACCCTTATTCTGCAAAGAATGATTTCTGCTCCATTCATTGACATGGTGTATTTTTTGATTTAACAAATCGTCGCAATGATGGCATCCCCGGGGCCCTCGTCTTACGCTCGTTTGATGGCGTTAAGCGAGCGTTACAAGTATCCCTTGATGTGTGAGTGGCATGTAAGGGCGCCGCGGCCTTCGTCGAGCTCACTTCTCCGACAGCTTTGCACTATGCATTCATCGCCATCAGCGCTGGCCTCGTGTGCGGCATGGCTGCCCAAGTAGCAATCACGAAGAAGACTAAAGCAGGCGTAACTTACGATTTTGACTCTATTCTGTTAACTGCGATCTATACTGGACTGTCGACACCGGTGTGGCTGCTTGCGTCCGTGTTCTGCGTTTGGAAAGGTGCCTATGCTGCAAACGAAAGGTTCTGGGACAGGGTGAAAGTGACTCGCAAGATCCGGTTTTGGTGGTGGTTCCTGATTATCAACGCCACCTCTCTGGCGATGTGGGCCGTGATAACGACGCTGTTTTGGGACGTCACTTGGGTCTGCTGGATTGGTTTGGGATCTGGAGCTGATCTAAATCCTTACGAACCGGACGTTTGCGATCAGCTTACGAACATTTGGTAAGAGAACCTCTCCCTGTGTTTTGAACATTTTCGATTTATTTTGCCCAATAGGTTCTATGCGGCGTTCGTTGCTCTTGGAGTATTTGCAAACTTGTACATGATTGTGGATGACAACATGAAACAACAGTTTGCCAGTGGAGAAGACACCGAAGTGAAGAACACCAACGCAAAAGGGATCAACTTTGAGTATCCTCCTTATAATGGAGCTCCTCCTTCGGCGCACGAGGCTCGCGACCAATTTGCCCAAGTCCTGCAGGAGGAATAGAATCATAAGTTACTGTAGGAAAAACATCAACATTGAAACATCTATGAAGGGCGCCAGGTGTGGGGTAGGATATAGAGGGGATTTCTCATTTTCTTCAAAATCGTCTTTATTGGCTTTTTTACATTTCCTATCTCCGTTCTGACGTTGCCTCTGTGGGGTAAGGCAGAACACACGCTCATAAAGATATTTCAAATCAAACGTTAAAAAGGCAAAGTGCAATAGAGAAAGTATTCTCAATTTCACGAATTGACTTTATTGTTGGCAATACACTTGACAGCCTCACGGAGCCCACCGCCGTCCGATTGGTCAGTAAGCGTGGTGGTTGCACGAACGCAAACGGTGGATTTGTCGGCACGCGTGACAGCATCCGTAACTGGCAACGCCTGATTGACTGCTCATGCAGAGGACACGGTGGTGGGAGATTCGCGACGGGCCTTGGCGTGACAGAGTATGAATGGGCTAGTATACGCATTGGCGCGATGGCAGGAGATGGGGACCCGGGGCACGTGGTGCGCAACGCCGTCGATGCTTGGCTGGCGCTTGTACGCGGGTCGCGGCTCTTGTGGGCCACGGTGGCAAATTTTCCTTCAAGCTCTCTCGCATCCTTGTAGCGCCGTTCGCTCCGTCTGACCCTCTCCGATCCTTACGCGCTGCTACTGTCACCCGTGCACTGTCCGCCATGTTCGAGATGTTGAGTGAAAATAGCACGCCAAAGCTTGGGAAAATCCCCCGCTTCCCGCACCGCACGCGGCAATCAAAACCCAGCAGCAAAGGACCGAGGGCGGTGGACGGAATTTCTTTAATGTCAACGAAAAACAAACACGGCAAAAACTCTCCCGTCTAATTCACTTTCCAATTGTACCACAGGGGGATGGTCGCCCTGCTCACAAGGCTTCCAGGGACTTGAGGGTCTCGTCGAACTCGGCCCGAAGCGCGGTGTGTTTCGCCGTCAGTTCCTCGTGCTTCTTTTCAAGGTCGGCCTTTTCGCCGTCCAGTTGTTTGGCTTTGCGCTCATGGTGCCTGTGTGAACCAATATGGGGTGGAAAAACGGACCACAGAGAATCAGAACAGGCATTGCGTGACGGATTTGGCAGGCACATGGACTTACTCGGATTTGACTTCGAGCGTGCGGAGCCTTTGCGATTTTAAGGGGGAGGAGTGTGGTGGTTAAATTGACTGCCAACACTCACAAATTGGAAAGCCTGGCAGACTCACGCAGCCGTCGATTCCTCGGCACGCTTCTCGGCACGTTCAAGATCGGCTGTCAGGAGGGTGACTTTGTTGTTGAGGCTGAGGATCTCTGTTTCCTGTTTTGCAATAACTGCCTTGAGCTCCTTCACTTCATTCTCGTACGAGCTGGCGCGGGAGGCGTTCTGTTCAGACTCGATGCGGAGCTTTTCGAGTTTCTGGTTCACGAATGCAGTCAGTTAGTGCGGTGCCCTGTGTGATCGATTACTCAACGGAGGCTACTCACCGCCTTGATGCCCTCCATTTATTATTTCAAAAAATAAATAGTTTATTCGCTGTTGTTGCGTTTCTTTCGCCAGGTCACTCAGAAGCGCGCCGACTTGCTCTTCTCTTTCAACTCGGCACGCGCTGCGGTAACTGCACCGCTCTCGACGACAGCTGCAGTGGCTGCGCCGTCGCCGCCAATTTCCCCAGCATCAGCGCCGCCACTGCTCTCATCGGCACCCGCATTCGCGCTAGCCATGGCGTGCAGCCGCTGCATCCTTTCAACGACGCGCGCGGCAATTGCCGAGGGCGGGGGCGGGGGTCTGCGGCTTGATTCGGCATGCGGGGCGTCGGCGGCGTCGGGCTCGCGCGGCGCACGGACGCGTCGTGCGTGGCGGTCACGGCGCGTTGTGCCGACGGCCGACGACTTGCTGCTGTTGGGGTCGGCGGCTGGGAGGATGGCGGCCTCGGAGGGGATTTTGAGGATGCCGGATTTCGGAGCGGGCGGGAGGTAGTCTCGGTCGACGCGGTTTGCGGCGGCGGCGCGCATGGTGTCGTACAGGGCGTTGAGCTTTTCGGCCTTCTGCGCGGCGGCGGCGGCGGCTTCGGCGGCGGCTTTTGCTGCCGCGGCAGCTGCCTCTTTGGCGACTTCGGCGGGATCGATGGTCTTCGGAGTGAATATCTCTATGGGGATGTTGTTGTGCGGATCACGGAAGCGCGAGTACTGGCCAATGCCTGGGACCCGTGTTCGTCCAGGCTCCCTTTTTTGTTGCAGTATGAATACTGTTAGAACACATACAAAAAAATATTCTGGAACCTGGACCCACCAAACTACTTCATTCGGTCGCTCCCACTCCCATCGTTTTAACAGAGCGTCCAGGCTTGGAACCTCGATTCCTTCAGGCAAGTTTCATCAGCTTCAAGTTTTGTAAAATTTGCTTTTCAATTGTTACCGATCCCAAGAAGCGGTGACTTTGATCGATCGCATTGTCTTACTTCGTGGGTTTCGGCAATTATTTTGCCGGTAAAGCATAACGTGCTTCCGTGAAATCTCGATTCGTGGCCGAGCCACGTAAACTGGGTCTTTGTGAGACCAAGGACGTATTCTTCAGTGTCGACAACACGAATTCCCTTCCAAAAGGAGGACAAAAAAAAAGTCACGTTATTGGAATACGGTCGAACAAAAAAGAAAAAAGAAGTAACTGCATGTATCGTATGTCCTGCGTGTTCGGCATTTGCTATTGAAGACTTTTTGGATTTTCCTTTGGGCAGCCCACCGTCGCCGACGCCCAGTAATTTTGTCTTTGCGGGCGAAACACCGTTGAGAGGCCCGGCAGCGGGAGCAGCGTGGGCAAACATCCGCTCAAAGAAACGCGCCGACTGGTCAACAGCCACCGACGGAATTGTGTAATATGCGATTCGTGCAAACCATTGCTGTTGTTGCTGCTGTGGTTGTTGTTGCGGTTGTTGTTGTTGTTGCTGAATTTGTTGTTGCTGCTGCTGTTGCTGTTGTTGTTGTTGTTGGTGATAATTGCCATCGTGCGACGAGCCGGATTTTGTTTGCTGGACGGTCGGCGGCGGCTCTTGCAATTGCGAATCATTGAGCTCTATCAGACGTACTTCAATCCCGTTCGGATCGGTGAAAATCGAAATTTGTGCACCGCGAAAGTTGGCCAGAGGAAGCGTAGGCGTAAAGCCTGCAAGGAAAGATGAATAGAGGCCGAGATTAAATATTAATGCCTTTCGTTGCCAGTCGTTTGATGATGCGAGGTAGGAGATGGACGTAAATCACTAAATATTCCTGATTGCGTTCACTGGCGGATGGGGTGGTTGGTACCAGACCGTTCGCAATTGGACTTTGGTTTGGTTTGCTGTTGTCACTTTCGTCCGCCTGAGAAAGTCAATTCAAAATCGAAAAAAAGGGAGGGAGGTGTGGGAAAAGGAAAAAAAATTAAAATAACAATAAAGAAATACAAATTTTTACAGAAGGCATAATGTACTGAAAAACTAATTGGAATGGAACATTGCTGATGCTCGGGTTGCTCGGTGGAGGGTTGATAAATGATATACACAGTTCAGTTTTGGTACCGACAGAGGTCAAGTCCATATCATTGAATTCAGCTGTTTGAAACTTATGGTGAGCCGAGCATGCAATTCATCATCAATCGATAACGAACCATTTTCGTCTTTGGGCTTGTTAGAAAGTGCTGATTAAAAAACAAAAAAATGCAAAGGAAAAAATTTTTTAGACTGAAGGTGGCAAGATGTAACACAAAAACCGAAGAAGTATCACCTTCGCCAAGTGATTGCAAATCCAGGGAAATATCTGCTTTTGAAGGGGAATGAAGAAACGTGGAAGGCCTGTGAGGGAGCGACGCGTGCTGGTGCTGTGGTTGTTGTTGCTGTGGTTGTTGTTGCTGCTGGGGGTGAGCAGTGGCGGGTTTGTGGATGGGCAGGTCGAGTTGATAGTCCAGACACATTCCGAGAGCAAAGTAGAAATCTTTTGTGCGGGGAATATCGAGGCAGACGAGACGGAGATACTTGAGGACAAAGAGGTGGCGCGTGGTTGTTGCGGCAGTAGCGGCGGGAGACGGAAACGAGGAGGACAGATTTGTGTGTCCGGAGTATGGGGGCGGGGGGTGGTGGACGGGAGACAGCGGGGGCGGCACCGACAGGGTCATTGGAGGCGTGGTGGGAGGGATGGGGGTGGCGGACGCGTCGAATTGGCTTGTTGTTGATGTTGTTGTTGTTGTTGTTGTTGCTAGCACGAGTGCGTTACTGATGGACATGCGACATGGCCGGAGTCATTGTGACGCGGGGAAAGAGGACGCGTGGGTTGAGTATGGTGGGTGGGTGGGTGTGTCTGTTTGTGAGTGTGCATGTATGTGTGCACAAAGAGTGTGTTTGTGTGTGTGCACAAAGAGAGAGATATATATTGTGTGTTTGTTTGTTTTTGTGTGTATGTGTGTATGTGTGGGGCTGAGTTAAAATGAGTGAGGGAGTGTGAGAGAGTGGTGGGTGGTGTTCATTTTTTGACAGCGCGCCCCCCACTTTCGCTTCGTGGCTGCTGGTCGGTGCTGCTGCTGCTGCTGCTGCCACAGTCATCGCAGTTTACTCGCTGCTGCCAGTCCAGTCCAATCCAGTCCAGTCCAGTCCAGTCCGCATGAGCGTCTCTGCCTGTGCCCACCACGCGCACGCGCGGTGGTGCCTGCTGCTTCTCGCACTGGCACTCTCACTCCCAGTCACTCGCACACTCACGCCGTCACTCCCTCTCTCTCTATCCGCCGCTGCTCTCGCCGCTGCTCTTCCTGCTACTCTCCCCGCCGCTCTCCTCCTCGCCGCATTCGCCCCCACGCGCGTCCGTGCTGCCTCCTCTTCCTCCTCGTGCGCTGCCACGTACTCCCAGTGCGGCGGTTACCAGTGGACCGGCCCTGTCTGCTGCTCCGATCCCGCTGACCTCTGCGTCTACAGCAGCGATTTCTATTCCCAGTGCCTTCCGGCGTCCTCAACCACAATCTCCTCCCCCTCGTCTACTTCCTCTTCCTCCTCCTCCTCCTCTTCCTCCATCGACGACGGCGGCTTTGGGTTCATCGTCGATCCTGCTTCCTCCTCGTCTGCCTCGTCTTCGTCATCGTCATCATCATCCATATCCACTGTGTCGACTACCTCGGACTTCTCCGCTTCTCCCGATTCTCAACAGCCATTCACCTCAACAATTACCGCGTCGTCGACAGTGTCCTCGTCTTCCTCCGCCGTGAACCAGAGCGGTGCTGGTCCGATCATTGCTGGCATCGGCGCCGCTTGTGTCGTATTGCTGGCGGCTTTTGCCTTTGCATTTGCTTATCAGCGCACTCGAGGCGCCGGCGCTGGCCGCCGTTCTCCGTCGTCATCGGCTACCGGTAGTGGTTCTCTCGTCGGTATCGGAATTTCTACGATCGGTTCCGCCGCCGCTAGTGGCGCGTTAGGGAGCAAGCCTAAATTTTCGTCCAACGCTGCTGGTGGCGGCGCCAGTGGGGTTGGTAATGATCCCCGCACTGCCCCGTACGTCGATTACGGAGAAACAAAGTACTTTGCACGACAGCTGCTGGACGTGGAAGAAGAGGACGAAACCGCCGCCGCCGTTTCCGCCGCCACCGCAGAGCCTGAGTTCTCGTACACTGCTCCCGCCCCACCTCGGCAGCAACCAACGAACATGATGGCCCCTGCAATGGCCGTAATGCCTTCTTCGCCCGAAAAGCAACAGTCTGTTTCGACATTGCAGCAACTACAGCCACAGGCGCCCGTAGCAGCGATGCAAATGCTGCGCGGTGTTGTTCAGATTCCACAAGTGCTGCGAAAACCGGCTTCCCAAAAATTATCCCAAACAGGCTCGGACGGACAGGCGCGGAATGCAACGAGCAAACTCGGTGCGATGCCGTCGCACCTTGCGTCTGATTTGAACAGCAAGGATCCCTTGCTGCTGAAGCAGTCGCAAAATCAGTCGCAATCTCAGTTGCAAAACCAATATCAAAGCCAACCGCAGCAGACGTTAATCAATCCCGGTTATTCCGCGCCGATTGGTGATGCCGGCAGTTCGAATCAACTTTTGCTGAGCGGTGGGGCTAGTGTGCGAGCCGAATCGCCAATGGTGTCCCTTGCAGCTCGACCGGGCGTATGGCGACCTGATAATTCTTCATCTTACTTATCATATCCGGCCTCGATTGTCAGCAGTCAGGCACCCTCTTCTTTGTACATGGACACGATAGTGCAGAACGATCGGATTGAGTTCAGCGATAACACGGATTGAAATCTTGATCGTTGCTGTTAGTTTTCATTTTTTTTTTTTATTTTTTTTTTTTTTTTGGGGTAAAGAAGCCCCACGGGATAGGATAGTTGGGAGGG